>CM065384.1:257500-305000 GCA_033060915.1 Euryodendron excelsum | reverse complement strand
ATGTAAGGCTTCGAAGGGTCCCAAACCTGTTTCTTCTCTGGGATAGTTGACCTAATCCAAACCACATATAATGGCCCAGCGGAGTTCTAATGGCAGCACTGTATCTGGACTGCTGTAAGTTTGTAACCGTCCAATATGACATAGAATCTGCTATAGCATCTGTTAGCCTGTCTTTTCCAAATGCTATATCTGACCATCCAACCCTCGGAGCAACTCTTTTTCGTCAGTACTTACTTTTATTACGTTTGTTTATCGATGTGATGTAGTTTTTTTTTTCCTTTTTTTTTTCTTTTTTTTTTGTGGTTGGGGTGGAGGTGGGGGTTTCCAAGCCTCCTACACTCTGAAACCCTCTTCCAAGACTAATTCTAAACTTAGTAAACCTCAGATCTCCAAGATTATTGCTGATATATATGAAGTGAATGAGGTCTTGTTGGCTATTCCATTAGAAGATAAACCCATTTAGTTTTTAAGTTCTTTTCTATTTCTGTTTATTTTTTTCCATTTTTGGTCGTTCGATTTAGTTCAGGTCACTGTTTTAAAGGTAAATACACTTGGCGTGGGTTAAGTTCATAATGATTTGTGGAAGAATTTTATGATTCTATATTTTGAATCCTGTGGCCAAATAAGAGGATAAGGCCAATCGGCGAAATCCCAAGCATTGTACTGATCACCAAAGTGTCAAAAGTCCCACTATGGATTTTAGGACCCAACCAAAGCATGAATTTTATGATTCAATATTTTGCATCCCATGGCCAGAGAAGACGAGAAGGCCAATCGGCCCAATCCCAAGCATTGTACTTATCACCAAAATGTCAAAAATCATAGTATGGATTTAGGACCCTGCAAAAGCTTTACAAGGAAATTGAGAACAAGAACCTCAGGCTCACCGCTAAAACTTACATAAATTTCAAATACTATCTTGCCTACAAGGAGGAGAGAAGGTCCTCAGACATCACACTTGCGACGAGCTCGACGAAATAGCAGCCTCAGTATTACTTAAAGCACCGTCCCAACTCTAGCCAAATTGAGCTCCACCCCCTTCTCAGCCTTTGATTTGCAGGATTCCATCAAGTTCAAACAATTGTCTTATTAGCTAATGTGCTCAGCAATCACTTGATTTAGGGTAACCTAAGCCATCATCCTAGTAGATTATGGCTATCATCAAGAGTTGGAATGGCTCCACATGATGACCATTAGATAAATATACAGAGTCATCACCTTTTATGATGCTGACATGCAAGGCTTGTGAGGTGAATGAACTGCAAAACAATCTATGGCCATGTCATTGTTGATCTAGTTGTAGACCCCGCCAACAGCCAACTCTTTTTCATGTTAAAGAATCTAAAACCATCTGCCATGGATTACTAGCTGAAACAAACCTACACACAGGCCATTCCATCCACTTATTATTTATGCATTAGGCCAAGAGGTTTTCTATATGAGTGCGTGTTGTCCGCCTACTAATGGCAAAGTGATCCACCATTTATTAGTGTAGGGGATTGCTGAGATTGACAACCACTATTGGACACCTGTGATGTAGGATGGCACTAGAAAACTTTGCTCTTAAGCCTTGTTAATCAGATTGTCAAAGGCAACTTTCTTATTAAGGGTTGTTAATCAGGTTGTCAAAGTTTCATTTCTAAAGTCCTAGCCCTTGTAAAAGTAGAAGTTCTTCCTAGATGCATGTGATGTGGGATGGCACTAGAGAACTTTGTTCTTAACCATTGTTAATCAGATTATCAAACAGAACTTTGTTCTTAACTGTTGGTAATCAGATTGTCAAAGTTTCATTTCTAAAGTCCTAGTCCTTGCAAAAGTAGAAATCCTGCCTACACATCTAATAATCTTTCTATTCAATAAGAGTTCTGAGAATGGAAAGGTGTCAATTGTTATGCAACCTACGCTTAAGGTGAATCCTGGAAATTTTAGGCGGTGTTTCTAGATTCTTACCATTCTTCTTCTCTTTTTTTTCCACAGAAATAGCTGAGTATACTGTTACTTTCTGTTCACATCTCCAATATAGTTTCTATTTCATCCCCATGCTACTCTACCAAGCTGGAAAACTGTAATCAACTGTAACCCTTTCCCCAACCCTGTTGGCCTTTCATTAATCCCAAAAGACCCCAAAAGTATTAATTTTCCAAAGACTCCTGCGACTCATTACTTCTGGCATCAAGTTGATTCGACCACTGCTCCATCTAAAATACAAGTTTTCCAGAAACTTACCCTCTATGAATCAAATTCTAGGTGGCAACATCCAAGTTATATACCCTTGCCCTACATAGGCACAGCCACAATCCAGCCCAGAAAGATGGCTTTCAAAAAGCTGAATCTTAAAGGATGATCTGAACCCCAAAGATGAGAAACTTGATTAAAAAGGGTTTCGGTGTTGAAACTGAGACTATTTTGTTGCTTTGAACAGTAACCCAAAACATAGTTTGCATGAAGGGCACTCTTAAAATAGAAGAAAATAGTAGAAATCCTACCACGACTTCTTCAGGAATCACTGTTTAAGGTAGGGCTGCATTAAACATCACACAGTTTCAAAAGTTCCTCGCAAACTCTCAAGATCATTCTATTGTCTAAAGCCGCTACATCACATGTATATATAGAAAAGCCAAACTTGATGGCCAAGTATTTGAATTTTAAAAACTTACCCAACAAAAACTGTCCGAAAGAATATCCATCGACCCCTATTACAATCCATGGATCCAAACTACAATCCAACCAGCAAATCTAAAAATTACCTAAATATCGTTCTCTAATAAACCTAGGAATACATAAATAAAACTATACTAGCAGCTCTCTAACTTAATAAAACATAAATGGAGACAACTTAACTGTGAACTTCATTACATGGTGCCCTAAATGTGCTCCATTCGAAAGTCTAGCTTTGCCCACTTTGTTGTTAACAATCTCAGAATCTATGAAGCACGAACACGGACACGAGTGTTAAACACAACACGCGTCGGACACGCCGATACGGCAATTTTCAAAAAAGTGCAAGACACGACACGGCAGAGACACGATAAAAGAATATATTTTTATATATCATATATATAAATAATGTACACAAAGATAGTTAAAAATAAGCAAGATAACCCTAATTAAAATTCAAAGACAAAATATTCCACCAATTAAACATGAAGAAATCATACTCAATTAGTCAATTATATTCCATCACAAATGATAAAGAAAACAAAGACATCATTAAAAGTAAAGTTGAAGACAATACATAAAGTCTATGATGTTATAAACTTATAAACTAACCAAAAACATTAAAATGTCAACCATCCACAATCATCTAATATAAAGTCTATAATGTTAAACTTATAAGCTAACCAAAACACGTTAATGTCAATACAATTCATCAACCATCCATCATCATCTAATATAAAATCTACAAAAACACAAAACCAATTAACCACCCTAGCTTCAACTCGATCCAACTTGTATGCTTCCATCATCACATTTATCTTCATCTCCTCCATCTTCAAATAATTCCACCTCCATTTTCGGTTGATTAAGTGAGAGATTTGCAACCTCAAGCACCCCAACATCATCAAGAGAGTCAAAATTGTCTCCTGCAATGTCTCACATCTTAGTTTCTCCTTGGGCATATTGTGGGCTTCTCCTTGATAGAAGATGGAGATTGCTATGAATGAACACCAAGTCTTCCGCTCGTTGTGGGGTCATTTTATTCCTCCTCACTGAGTGAATAAAGGAGTAAGTACTCCAATTCCTCTCAGAACAAGATGAGGAGGAACATTGTGCTAATATCTTCAATGCTAAACTTTAAAGCAAGCGTGCACATGAACCATATAAACCCCACCAAGTGCGAGGATCCATGGATGCTCTCTCTCCAATGGAATCATATTCAGAAAATGGGCAATCAAATATAGAGAATGGGACAAATTGCAACATCACCTTGCTACGCTCTGTGGGATCATCAAAAAACTTCTTCAAGCACTTGTTCCTCTCACGTGAAACCTCCTGATCTATGTGTGGAGGAACTCTATTAAAATTCTCATGAAGCCACTCAACACTATAGTACCTAGAATGTTATAGACAAGAAATTATTTCAAAAGTGTGAAGCTTTAAATCTAACAAAATCAAAATACAAAGAATAACAATTTAAAGTACTCACACCTTGGATTCAATGAATGGGCCAAGCAATGAAGTGGGGTATTGTTCTTATTCCACCGGTCCACAAGTATTTGATGCACCACGTTATAAAAGGTGGATTCCTCCTCTACCCTCTTTGTTTCATGCCTATATATTGCCATCTTCATTTCTCAATCATGGAGTCCTACATATCATAAACTAAGTGAAGACAAGGCTTGTCTGTGTCACAAGCTCAAAGCACATCATATATAGGTGCCGTAAAAGAGAGAATGTAATCAATGGAATCCCACCAAACATCATCCAACACCTTTTCTTTCACAAACTTTGACTTTCCAAAATCATCCTCTCTATAGCAACCCCACTTATCACTAATCACCATTGCTTGAAGACCATGCTTTATAAGCTTCAATCTCTTAAGCATCACAATTGCGGAGACAAATTGTGTTTTAGCAACCGTAAGCAACTTCAAAGAGACAAATTTATTGTAGATGGCCAATCTCATGAAGTGATTAGTGATAAAATGCTTAATCATTATGCAATGCCCTACAATATCACTAAAATTTCATTGCTCTCAATATGCTATATGGCACAAATATTCTTCAAAGCAAGATTCAAAGTGTGTACCACACATGGTGTCCACACAATGCGAGGGAATTGGACTTCAATTAGTTGTCCTGCAGTCTTGCAATTAGGAGCATTATCCGTGATTACTTGAACCACATCTTGAGGCCCAACCTCATTAATCACTTCTTTCATCAAGTTAGCGATGAAATACTTGTCTTTAATTTCTCCCAAACAATCAACCGCTTTAAGAAACATAGCCCCACCTCCACTCACTGCCATAAAATTGATGAGAGGCCTCCTTTGAGAATCACTCCTCCCATCACTAACAATACTCACCCCCTTTTGCTTCCACCTGCCTTTGATTGGCTGCAACAACCTTCAATATTTGCCCTTTCCCTTTGAAGTAAAGTTGTCCTCAACAAATTATAACTGGGAGGTAAATAGCCGGAAAAATTGTGATTTACAGCAAATGTAAAGGCACTAATAAAGTAAGGGTTTCTTGCAAGATGAAATGGCAAGCCCCCTGAAAAAAATATCTAGCAATTTCAGCATGCAATTGATCCCTATCCTTCATATTGAATGCTCTCCCAATGGCATTCTCCGTCCCACTCCCGCTCCCACTCCCACTCTCAATTGCCTTCCTCTTCTTAGCCTCGCCTTGGGTACAGCTCATGTCACCCAACGACCTAGTGGAAGGGGGCAAAAGGACTTTTTTTGGTTAAGCATTGATGATCTTCGTCTCTGCTTCATCAATTGCCCTTTGCATTTCGGCAAGATTTTCACTTGTTACTTTCATGCATACCCCAATCCCTTTACCGAAAATATTCATCAAGTGAGCCTTCACTCGAGTGTATGAACCCTTGTAAATGCTCTTACAAAAGTTACATTGAAATTGATAATTTCCTCCTCCTTTCTCAGTTTTGTTCAATTTAGTTACATACTTCCACAAAGGCTTGTTTTCATCGAAATCGCTAACATCGGGTGTGTTAACAAAACCACCACCCTCTGAAACCATATTCAAATTAACAAGTCCTACAAAACAACTATAAAACAAATTTAAAATCATAACAGATTGTTCAAGTAACAACTAAGACATAACAAATTGTTCAAATCAGCAAACTAGCACATTGAAGCATGCTACAAATTTGTAGAAAAAAACTTAAGCAGCAGAGCAGTGACTAAATTATGAAAGAAAAAAAAAAAAAAAAAAACAGCAACAGTGAAGCAGCAAGAATGAAAGCAATGACTAAATTCTGGGAAAAAAAAAACATGCTACAAATTTGCAAAAAAAAAAAAAATTGAAGCAGCAAAGCATCAAGTGAACATATTCTGAAAAGAAAAAAAAAAACAGCATTGAAGCAAGCAGTGAAGCAGCAAGAATGAAAGCAGTGACTAAATTCTAGGAAAAATAACATGCTACAAATTTACCAAAAAAAAAAATCTAAAGCAGCAGAGCATCATTGAAGCAGTGAATAAATTCTGAAAAGAAAAAAAAGCAACATTGAAACAAGCAATGAAGCAACAGGAATGAAAGCAGTGACTAAATTCTGGAAAAAAAAAAAACAGCACTGAAGCAGCAGTGAGCAATCTGAAGCAGTGAAGAAGCAGGAATGAAGAAAACAAATATAGATGGCTAGACGAGAGAGAGAGAGAACAAATTGACCTCTGCGCCAAATTAGGGCTTTCAAAGATGAGTTCGAACAGTGCCAGATTAGGGCTTTTAGAGATGAGTTCGAACAGTGCCAGGTTAGGGCTCTTCTTCTTCTTCTTCTTCTGGACAGGCTAGGGCTTTCTCTTCTTCTTCTTGGATCGAATAGAGGCAGGCTAGGCTACTTCATCTTCTTCTTCGATCGATTAAATGAACAAACTAGGGCTTTTCTCTCTCTCGCTCTCTCTCTCTCTCTCTCTCTCTCTCTCTCTCTCTCACGACAAATTTGTTTGACATAAGCTCATATCCCTCTTTTTTAATTCCCAGATATTTTAAGTTTACCTATTTACAAAATAGACCCTATTTTGTACTTTCAATAATTATAGTAGAACCCTGTCGTGTCCCCAAAGTGTCCGAAATAGGACACGTGTGTCCCCACCGTGTCCGCGAAGTGTCCAAATTTTAAAAAATTAAAAAGAATTTTGGACACGTAAAATGAAGTGTCCAACACGTGTCTCACGCGTGTCCGTATCAGACACTCGTACGGCACCTCCGGTGGAGTATCCGTCCTTACTAGCTCAGAATCCATCTCCTCAAGTATGCCTTTTGCAATACTGTTGTACAGGGAATTGATATTTTGCTAAAATACTATGGAAAAACAGCTAAAGATTTTATGAAATAAGGTCTCCTACCTCTGCCACCTCAATCGGCAATGGCCACTGGTACAGTTTCCCTCATGCCCCTCTTGAAGAACACCCTTCTCTCTAGATGGACACGCGAAAATAGGCCTTCAAAACCATGGAAGAAGCCCTAATATAACCAACCACCGTGATAGGGCTACTTAGTTGGGATCAAATATTTCTAATCATGTGACAAGGATGTGGATAAATAAGAGAATTTAGAATATCAAAATTGGTTGCATTTTTTCGGCAATACAAAGTTGCACCCTTTACCAGAAGCAATTTCCTCCCTATTAATATATATTTGTGTTTGGATATATAACTATATGAGAAACTTTGTTGTATGTCCATGTGTGTTATTGTATAACCCAAAGTGCACTTCTTGGGTTGCATTAAGGGTGTGTTTGTTTGGGCAGGCAAGGACGCTTGCCTTGTCCTGCATTAGTTTGCACTTTTAGTCACAGACAAAAAATGGGGATGGGATTGATAAATCTACATACGCGGGGTTATGTTGTCACCGCGAAAATGCTCACAAAAACCCCCACTTGGCTCATTTGCATAGCTAGACTCTCTCATATGCTTCTCTCGCTGTCTTGAGCTGAAACCATAGTTATCAAAACCGTACTGTACCCGACATAAAATGGTACAAATGACGGTGAGTTCTGTATCGGTCAAAGTATGAGGCAGTACTGACCAATACCGAATTTACCAGATAGTACCAAATTTTGTGTAATTTGAGTTAAAATAATTTAATTGCATTGTATTTTGATAATAAATGTCTATTAAAACTTGTGTTGGACACATACTAAACAATAAAATGTCTTTTAAATATTTTTAAATAGATGATTGGGTTGAATAACACATTTGTGTTATGTTAAAATAATTAATATGGATTTGTTATGTGTGATGTCAAATTTTGTAAGTGAATATTTTGCAGATAAATATATATTTTTATAAATATATAATTATAGCAATAAATCCGAGACAGTACTCGGTATTGACAACTATGGTTGAAACTGTAGCAAAGCCCTAGTCATGCTTTTTAATGACAATCAGTAGCCACGTCATCGTCGATTTTAATTCTCCCACTCCCAACAACTTTGTGGTGAGGTATTATGTTGCATGTTATAGCCATTTTGGTGGAAAAACTGTGGTCCCAATTGAGGGCATTGGCCGGTATATTATTTGTTTTGTTATCTTGTAGATGTGTTGATCAGTTGTTTATATGATAAAACCCTAATTATTTTTGCATTGTTTAGTTCTACCTTTGTGGTATCACTTACTTTCATGCTCAGCTATGGTCATTTCCATAGTTGACAGGGCTTAATATCCATGGACATGCTCTGTACAACCTATACATGATTTATACATAATTTATATCTCAAATAATTGAAAAACTGAGCTTTTGCTTTATTTTAATTATATTTCCTTTTTGGTCTATGGTTTGAACCAATATTACCTGGAACATAGATCTTTCAGGTACGTGGAACGGAAACAGGAACGTGGTACGCCACATAATTTAAAATATGGTATGATGGGGGGTAGACTTGTATAAATTATATCATTAGAATTGACTGTGTTTTAGAGTAATTTTCTTTTAACAATTAGACATTTAATAAAATATAGTATATTTTTTTAAATGTAAAACCACATTTCTAAGAGCATTATAGCCCCTTTTTTTTAGTAAGTTGTTATGCCAAAACTCCGTTCTCCTTAGATTTTCATTTATTATATATGATTTTTTTACCTTGCTAAGTGTCATGGTCCACTTCTTCGCACCCCATGACAGATCAAATGTGTGTCAGACTTGTGCCAAACTTGTGCCCAAGGGTTGCCCAAACCTTGTCCAAGCATTGCCCAAACAATGCCCAAACAATGCACAAGACAATACCAAGGCGTCCTAAGAATGGCCCAAGGAGGCTGCCAACAATACAGCTAGGTAAGGGCCGATTAACCTCAACAGCGCCCAAACTGAGGGCCTACTGAACCTCACTTTGGCCTATGCTAGTAGCACACCTAGCCTCCCAAGTAACCTCACTTTGGCGCCCAGTGAGGCCCTAGATAACCTCAATTCGCACCTGTCATGTGCCAATGTCCATGCTAACTGCCAACCCAAGTTTACACATAGTGACGCCTTTTGGCTCGGTTTTAGGCATGGCGTATCTTTATGCTCCGAAGTCTAAATGAAACTAGGTTTTTTTCCATAGACTAATTATAGGACCTAGTTTCACGTTTTTTAAAGGTTTTATTTATTGAGTTCTGTAGAATTTTTAGGAGGCCATTATGACTCCTTAGGCACACACCACGTTTCCCCTTAGAAGTTCATAAATGGCTTAGAATGTTGTTATAAGTAGGGGGTATGCTCCTACCACCCTCCACCCATTACTTCTTGTATGGCTTTGAAGCATGTCTTATACATAATGTGAGCTATGTAATGTTGCTTAAATGAATGAAATATGTTTTATTACTTCCACCTATTCTCAAAGGAGGTTGCTTAATGGTTGGCCTATAATGCTCCATTCTAGCTTCCAAATGAGATGATCCAAATTTGGCTAGCTTCTCAGACAGGCTTGGCAAGCGCCGCACGAACCTCATTTGTGACTGCCTAACTCACAAATGTCAGCCCGTAACAGTTACTATCAAAGCATGGTTGGTGAGAAGCTACAACGAGATAGTGGTTGTCCCTATGCTCACAACGGACCGTGAAAATGTAGTTAGTGCCGTCCAACTACAAAAATGAAAGGAAGCAATAAAGGAGTAAAGAATAGTGACTCAAGCACGGAGAGTGCATACTGGTGGGTTCGGTGCTTGTAATTCAGCGGTGGCTATAAGAGAATGGGATCGGGTAAGAGCACTCGAGCCTAAACAAGATGGTGCTCCATCAAGAAGTGTGGTGGACAAGCCCAAGAGGAAGGGCAAGACTCAGAAGGCTCTAATGGTTGTGTCATCGCGTTGATACACCTCTAAATAGCGAGTGGCAAAGGGGGCAATGGAGCAATGGTGGGCCAAACACAAGTTAAAGAAGTGCAAGGGCCAAGCCACATGCCTACGTGCGCTAATGGAGTAAAGCGAGACCAAAACATCGGCGGGAGACACACCGCATGCAAGTTCTAAGGTCTTGTGTCAACGTGACAACGGAGGTACAACGGATGCCAAAGTGGATGAGAAGGCATCCAAAGCTACTATGTGCATGTCCAAGAGAGCCATAGAGGTAGAGGACGATGCACATGGAGCAGCGGTTGGGCCTATGCACTAATACTAAGATGGAAGGAGTTCAAGTGGAACTCAAGTGACTATCCTTTTCCGGAACAAGAAGTAAAGAGGTCGGTGGGCCTAATGAAGCTTAGTGCACCTTAGTACCAATCGATGTTATTGTCAAGCAAGTTCTTTGCCCAATGCATGACACGGGAGACATGTCCATGAGGGACTAGTTGTTCTACTTTTTGGAAGAGCTTGTAACTAGGGCATGGGTGCCCAAAAATGTAATGGAATGCCTTGAAGGCTATGTCTTTGAGTCACAACAGTCTAGGAAGTGTGAACTAGCAAGAATATGGGAAATGGCAAGTCTCAAACATACGGCAAACTCAAAAGTGGAGGAGCCACATCAAGAATCATCTAAAGTGCACGGTAAACCCAAGATTGGGGGAGCCACAAGTGCCGGTAAGCCCAAGAGTGGGGGAGCCAATGTCGGGTTATCTTTCAAGAAAGACGGATGGAACAAAAACAACTTTAAGGGCACGGGAAGGACTTCCATCAAGAGAGGGCAAGCATAGTGGTCCCATTTATTGACACACATGCAACGGACAGCGTGATGTGCACGTGTTGAAAATGTGAAGCGGAGTCAAGGGCCATAAAGAATAACGGTTGGCCGGTGAGCCACACCTAGTGGGGTGTTTCCTTACTCCAACTTAGGCAAGAGTGCCAATGAAGAGATTTGACTTCAAAGTTGCCGAAAGACTGTGCAAAGCTCGTGTGGATTTAACGGTTCGCCTCGGATGAGTTCGGGGTGCATTGTCATTGATAGAGTATCTTAAAGCAATTGGAGATTGGTTATGGAGTGAAGGATCGTCAAGGGGACAGTTGGCTTGTGAGCCACATCTTGCGATATGTCACTTTGCTACCATTAGGGCTGTGGTGCCCAAAACAGCTTTGAGAACTCCTAATGCTATTTTCTTGCTGTCGATGGATCAGATTCATTAAACTCACAAAGCCTAGAGTGGCGAGAAGGGAGATGGTCCGGCATAGACACAAGGAAGCAATGTTGGACTCCAAGTCTAGAGTAACAAGGGCGTTGACACCAAATCAAGGCCGTATCGACTAGACAGATAAAACTTGAAAGAGATTGCTTTAGCCGGTTCAATGTGGGGATATCGGTGGCATGTTCAAGTCAATCCTAACAACACAGATTGCTCGCAAAGGAGCATAATCGACGGTGCCCATAGTCTAGTTACAGCTATCCTTGGGTTAGACTTCAAAAGGAAGACCAGATTTGTCTTAGATTGGGGATTGCCATATTGTCATTCCATTTCTTATGCGACGGACAGTATAAGTTGCACATTGTTCGCGCCATGCCCACCAACAAGGTTAAAAGCTTGTTCTCAACCACGAGATAATTGGAGGCCAAGTGTAAAGAGTCGAAGGGGCGATGGTCGAAACAATGAATTCTCAAGGTGCTTATCAACAACTCTCACCTAGAAGGGGTAGGGACCTAAAAACAAGAACTGTGAAGCTTCGGAGAGAGAGCAGTTCCCAAATCCATTAAAGGGTCTTGAAGACGGACTTTCAAAGCCAAGTCGAGATGGCAACAAAGAGTTAGCACATGAAGGGACAAGGAAGAGGCAGTGATTCCAACTCCATTCAAGGGTCTTACAGACCGACTTTCAAGACCATGCCAAAGGGCAAGCAATGCCCATGAGTGGCACAAAGTGCAAGTGCGGGGATGCATTCAAAAAGGTGACTTAGAGACGAGACTTATAAGTTGTCCGGCCAAAAGTGTGGCCAAATTGACCCAGTATTCAAAGTGGCAACTTGGAGACAGACTTCCATGACGCCCGGCCAAGGTGGCCAAATCAAAGAAGCATTCGAGAAGATGACTTGTAGATAAACTTCCGTGATGCCCGGCCAAGGTGGCGAAATCAAAAAAGCATTCGTGGTGGCGACCTAGAGATGGACTTCTAAGGCGCCCAACCGTGATAGCCAAATCAATTCAAAGTTTGAAAAAGCAGCTTGAAGACGGACTTCCTAGACGCTCGGCTAAAGTGGCCAAATAAATACAGCGATCGAGGAGGCGACTTGGATAAGGACTTCTGAAGTGCCCGGCCAAGGAGGCCATATCAACCACTTCATCAAGAGGGGTGGATCTTGTGCATCAGCTTGTGCCCAGCGATGGCCAAGCCGTGTGTCCCACTTCAACCAGATATATTCAAGAGGCAAGAGTCAGAGAAGCTACTCATCGAGTGCCGAGATAGTCCGAGTGGCGACACAACATCAACTTCAAATTTAAATCATCAAAATCTCTGTCACCGAGGACGGTGACAGTTCGAGAGGGGGAGAGTGGCATGGTCCGCTTCTTTGCGCCCCATGATAGCTCAAATGTGTGCCAGACTTGTATCAAACTTGTGCCCAAGGGTTGCCCAAACCTTGTCCAAGCATTGCCCAAACAATGGCCAAGACAACACCAAGGCGTCCCAAGAATGGCCCAAGGAGGCAGCCAACAATGCAGCTAGGTAAGGGCCGATTAACCTCACAAGTGCCCAAAGTGAGGGCCTACTAAACCTCACTTTGGCCTATGCCAGTAGCAAGCCTAGCCTCCCAGATAACCTCACTTTGGCGCGTAGTGAGGCCCCAGATAACCTCACTTCGCGCCTGTCAAGTGCCAATGTCCATGCCAACTGCCAGCCCAAGTTTACAGAGTGACACCTTTTGGCTCGGTTTTTGGCATGGCATATCTTCATGCTTTGAAGTCCAAATGAAGCTAATTTTTTTTCTATAGACTAATTATAGGACCTAGTTTCACGTTTTTTTAAGGGTTTTATTTATTGAGTTTGTATAATTTTTAGGAGGTCATTATAACTCCCCGGACACACACCACGTTTCCCCTTAGAAGTTCATAAATGGCTTAGAATGCTATTATAGGGAGGGGTATGCTCCTACCACCCTCCACTTATTACTTCTTGTACAGCTTTGAGGCGTGTCTTGTACATAATGTGAGCTATGTAATGTTGCATAAATGAATGAAATACGTTTTATTACTTCCACCCATTCTCTAAGGAGGTTGGTTGATAGTTGACTGATAATGCTCAATTCTAGTTTCCAAATGAGATGATCCGGGTTTGACTAACTTATCAGACGGTCTTGGCAAGCGCCGCACGAGCCTCATTTGTGACTGCTTAGCTCACAAATGTCGGCTCATAACACTAAGTAACCTTTAAAGAAATAAATAGAAAAAAAATTTGAGATCTCATTGGGTCGCTATATTCACTGTTTTGGAACGAAAGTATACCACATTTCGGAATGTAGTTCCAAAAACATAAAATGCTAGGGTAGTAGCGTATTCTGGTAAAGCAGGAACTTTGAACTGTGTTATGTTGTGGGAGTGGTGTGGCTGTGGTTGCGGGTGTGTTGTGGCTTTGTTCTGGTTTGTGATGTGACTCTGGTGGTGGGTGTGCTCTGGCTCTGGTTAAGGGCTGTGGGTCTGACATGGTTTTCAAGTTTGAAAATTTAATTCTTTTTCATTGAAATTGTTTTCCATGGGTCTCTTGATAATCTGTGCCATGATTTCACATGTTTAAAGTAATTTGGAGTTTTCTTTTCCTTGTGAATTGTTTGTGTAACTTGGTTCGGTGGTGGTTTGGGTGTGTTGTGGTTCTGGTGGGACTGTGGTTGGAGGGTGTGATGTGGCTGGTTGCTAGCAGGAATGGTCGTGGTTGTGGCTGTAAGTATAATTTCCTGATTATTTAATTTTATTGTTGTCATTTATTTCATATATATCAATACTGACTTTAGTTTTGGCCCTCTTATGATGGAAATTGTCTGAAGGGGGCCTTGATTTTACTCAAGAATATATATCAATACTGACTTTAGTTTTGGCCCTCTTATGATGGAAATTGTCTGAAGGGGGCCTTGATTTTACTCAAGAATGCACCGCAATGTTTAATTTTTCATCTAAAAATTTTGTTGATGTAAATCAAACTTATTTATTCATATTAATTAGGTGTAATTATTTGGTTGTGATAGGAACCATTGTTGGTTGTGGTTGTGGTTGTGGTTGCGGTTGGAAGAATTGTTTGCAGCTGATACATTTGTGATACATTGAGTAATATACTGCATCTCCCACTGTTAAATTGATTTTGGTGTTTGTAGCTAACATTATAGGAAATTGTTACGTAGCCTTCTTGAGAATGATCCCACTTTTGAAATTTGTCCAATTCTTAATCCCCTCTTTGGCATGATCCTCCCTCTGGAGACTGGGTCTCATTATTACTCCCATATGGAGCATGATCCCGATTTTTTAGATTAGGTCCCTTTCTTTAGAATTATACTGAAATGATTGTCTTGTGTGGTGAATGTAGCATAAACTGACATGTCAAGGATTTCGATAAAAACTTATATGGATTATGATCTGAATAGTTGTGAGAATGAAGAGCTAGAGGCTTTCATTTGTCTCCAAAAAATAATTATGGCAAGTCTACCTGGTTTGTGGTACCAATACGAGATTGAAGCCTATTGGGCCCTCGAAGCCTGGGCTGGCACTTTCTATAGTACCACTCCAAGGCCACATGAAGCACTGTCATTTTTATTATGTTATTTCTTCCTTGGGGTTATTGTTAAGCTAGAATATTCTCAGTACTCTAATGCTTGTTTTAATCATAAACTTGATTTTTGTATGAGTACTTTAATTGATGGCGTTGATTTAGATCATTTATTAATTTGAATGCATAACTTTACATTGCAAGAATAATATCTTTAACAGGTTAACCAATTTTCACCTAGTTTGACCACTATTATGAGGGGAATTGGAGGGCATAATTGGAATTTCACATACTATTCCATTTTTTTGTAGGGTATATATTATGTTTTAACATTTTTGCCTGCAAATATGCACAAGTTATTTAGAAAATTGAAGGCATGAACAAAATTCTGAAATTTCTAGCATTAGTCCGGCTGTTTGTGTTTGCAAACAAACATGGGACAGAGATTAATTAGTGTAATCCCGGACTTTAGCCAAGTGCAAAGAAGGTGGACATGCAGGACTAGGTGGGACAGTTGGCCCATGGCGGAGGAGTACCGGGACTACTAACCAAGGGACTCCTTATCCTGTCCATGAAATAAACACAGCCAAGTACTTAGTAAACATAATCAGAAGTTCAACTACTATGCTGCAATCTCAACACTTTTATATATGAAGGGTACATTTTGCGAGCATGTTCAAATTACATATTATATGCACATACGAGATCACAATAAGAAGGCTGCAGTGCATACCTAGTTTTGAATCTGCTTCATCCATTTGCTCTATTGCATCGACTGTACCTTCAGAAAGCTCCAGTTGCTTTCCATAGTACTCAAAACCTTCTAGAAGATCTGATGTGACCTCCCCTACAGAGCTTGATTCTAAATTTGTATTTACAATGCCTTCCTCAAAATCTAGTTCACGAACTTCAAGCCTGGTTTCAATATCTAACACCGCACCACCAGAATATTGAATATCAATTTCCAAGGCCCATACCTCATTCATGTCCGAGGGAAGTACCCTCATACCATTGATATATGGAGAGAGATTCCCAAGATCTATGCCAGTACAGGTGAGTTCACCTATGTAACTGGGGGTCCTCATATTCGACAGTGTCCTCTAAAACACAAAAGAAAAATGACTGTCAGGGTCACAATGGCATTTCATAAGCACAAAACATGCCCACATACAGCATTCAACAAATCGTAAAATACACTTAATCATCTAACTACAAACAAATTATTATAGAAAGACTACATGTACAAAATAATTATACCAATTCAGTCCTGAATAATCATAATTTAGTCACTACAGGCCTCAAATGTGTGAGGACAATTCAACTTTTCCATTCATCATGCTTCCCCATAAGGAGGAGGAATGATATGGGCCTGTTAATCAAGCCAGTCTGAGCAAGACTTAGGCTTGTCCGACCTCAGCCTGAAGTAAGAAGGCCAATCCCAAGCCCAAGCTCAGCCTGTTTTGTGACAACCATTCCCAGCCTAAGCTCAACATGTTTTCTTATACAAACTTTGAGTTGCATGCATGAAAACAACAAAATATAAGGGTGACAGTTGGACAAGTGAGAAAACAAAAAAAAATTTTTTTTTTTTTTTTTATAAGTAGTTGGACAAATGAGAAAACAAAAGCAGGTTTCACCTATCACAATGCACATAGCACCATGCTGCACAGATAAACTTAAATCACAATAAGAATTCATGCAACATTACAAACCTGAATCCTCATTTGCATAGAATTTTTCATCTTGGAATTGCTTTTAGCATCAAAAAACAAACGTGATATTAACAAATTCCAACAAAGTGTTCCTTCATCACTACCCATCTTGTCATCAGAATCTGCATTAGAGAACACAGAGATATGACTTCTACTGCCTGAGTGACCTAAGGTTGATGATGATGGAACCATTTTGTCTTCTGCAGAAAAGTTAGGTGTCTTCCCTATGGGAGCAGTCTTTACCACACCGGTGCCCAAAACTGAATCTTGGAATGAATGACATTTCTCACTGATCTTTCTCTCTTCACGGCCTGATGTCAAAGTCCAGCTTGTCTTATTTTCTACACCACTCTTAGATGCCTTCTTCGCAAGTTTTTTCAGAAAGTGGCGCGCCTTTGATGAAGAACCATCAAGCTTAACTGACTGGTCTATAGGCTCAGCATTGAAACCCACAGACGGTTTCATAAATGAAGGATATCCTGTATTTAATGTTGTCAGGTACCTCTGGAAATCTAGATTCACCTTGGAAAACCATTCAAGTTTTTCTTTGTCGTAACAGGAAGCAAGACGGAGGGCTTTACACCACGACTCCTTTTCCCAAGATGTCTCAAGATATATGTAAACAGTTTTACTTCCATTGTATAATAAAGAGGTCTTGCTCTCCACTTTAATCGGGTATTTTTTGGCCCTGCAATGTTATGAAAAGAAATATTTTTTAAAAAATAATTATAACACCCAAGTATTTCTCTTTTTTCTTTAGAACAACAATGTAATTAGTTTGGGCAGGAAGAAAAGCCATATGATTTCCAAAAATCTTCACAGACCCCATTGTGGTGCCTTTCACTGGCAGTAACTTGGAACAGAAGAACAAAATTAACTGTCTTCCACATTTTTTACAAACACATGGTAGTGAGCTTGATGTAGTAAATATTACATGACCAATCAAAATACTTTTCATATTTTATTTTATTTTGTAATTCCGTTATACTTTTAAGTGTTCATTTCCAATTCAGAAATTTGAAATTTGTAAGAATCAAATCTGGGCCCATAGAGGTTACATAATGATTAGAAGCTATTAACTTTTTTTTTTAAAACATTTTATGAAATCTTTAAAGAGAATTTATGGTGGAGTAAGTATTTCAAAAGGGATTGATCAAAAGAAAGAATTGAGTTCTTTTCTAGTTCCAACTTTATCGATTCCAAAGGAGGAGGGAGGCTAACAAATGTAACAGCTGGATCAAATGTTGATATGCCCAACAGTCCTAAAGTGTTCCCAAAATTAACAAGTAGAGCGGATATCACCAAATTAGCACTATGCTCGGCAATGGATGGAAGACAACCTCCAAGTAGAAGGGATTCCCCATATTGAAGATGGTAATCTTCTTTCTATTCTTCCTTCCAGCTAAGTTAGTTGGTATCAAAGCCTCAACAAGCTTAGTTTGATGCATGATCTTGTTGGGATTCAGGTCAGGTTTGGCTGGAAGAAATTGATTAGATAGAAATGGGTCAGCAATGGTGTTGTAACTCAACTTAGGATATGTGGAAAATGATGAGATTAGTACAAACTAAGATTAAAATCAGCAATATAGACTACAATTGCAAACAAAAAACTGAGAAAGAAGAGAACGAAGTAGAAGGTGAGGATAAAGAAGGGCGACATTCAATCACACCTAGGGTGGTGTAGGACAACTGAATATAGGAAAGCAGTGTAAGCCTCTATTTAGGGCTGATTGAAGCTGGGTTTTGAGGCTGAAAGATTGGTAAAAAGATGGGTTTTTTATGGATGATGGTGTATTCGTGGAATAAAGGGTTTGGGCTTACTTTGACAAAGAAAAAGGAAGGATTTTGGGCTGTTCAAGTGCTGAATAGTACAGAAAATAGTAAATTTTCCATTTTCAATCATTTTGGGTTATTCAAGTGTTAGGTTCGAAAGGTTGAAGGGAAAGGGGCTTAATATGGTAGATTAAGGTTTAGTGGTAAAAGAAGGGTGGCAGAACAAATCTGATTTTGAGGTTTATAGGCCTAAATTGGTAAAAATAAACCACAAGAAGAAGAGGAGGAGGAAGAAGAAGAAGAAGAGTCTAGGAATCACACCTAGGTTCCAATAAGTATGAACCTAGGGTTAAAGTTGTATATGTGATCCTGAAGAAACTTCAAATGCTCCGGAAATTCTCCAAATAGATCTCCATTTAATCAAAGCATTAATGGTTTTATATGGATTTTTAAGAACTCCTACATAACTAGGATTTCCTATCAGAAACTAAAACTTTAACTTCTAAAACTCATCAAAATCCAACAGAAACATGTTCAGAGACACAATAGTACAAATTGACCACCACTACAAGTCCACAACTGATGACCCATAACTCCTGCTAATGTTCAAAATTAATAATAATAATTATATTTTCTGGTAACTAAATATCCATGTGACATTCATGCATTCATTAGAGGCATTTACCTTAATTAAGTATGGATTATAGCCTAATCAAGATGCTTAATTAGCATGGTTTAGTGTTTTTCTTCCATTTTCAATTGTAATTAAACTCGATTAATTAACTTAAGTAGGGATTAATTAGTGCTAATTAAATAATTAAGTTCATCTACTTAGTCATTGAGGTGCTTGTTAGTGTGACTTGTGAGGGTGATACCAAGGTGTATGCTTCACCAAGTAAGGTGGGTGCCTCCTGTGACCGAACCACGAAGTGGAGTGCTCTGCCTTAAGTTGGAGATGTGGCCCCTCTGAGCGAGGGCTCCTTTGGCCAAGCCAAAGTATGCTTGAGTGCCCTGATTGTAGACTTAAGGTTAGGGACTTGGTCTAGCGTGGCTTGACCTTGAGGAAGGGGAGTCATATGGGAGAGTCGGCTAAGCGTCATCCATTAGGGCTCAACACATGGAACATCCCAAGAGGTGGTATGGCATGTAAAAGTGAGATAGGTATACCCACATTATTCACCCTCCGCGTGTGCTCTCATGGACCAACAAGAGGACGTATGCATATCAAATGTGCGCGGGAGCCTTGGATTGACCCTATTTTGGCACGATTTGAAGAGCCAGATATGACTTTTAACAATGTTGTGCAAAGCTGAGGAGATGTGAACCTTCAATGGCTAGTCGTAGCTATGCCCTTATGATTTCTAATGCTTCATTTACGAAGCATTTCATGCCTTATAAATGAGGGACTTATCATTTGGAAGATTTAGTTCTTAAAGCTCTCCTCTCTTTGGCTTGTGATTCCTTGTATGTTAGGGTTTATTTTTCCTTCCTTAGTTGATCCTCTTCCTTTTTGAAGGAGTTGGCTAATGGTTCTGAAGCCAGTGTCAGGCAAGGATCTGGTGCTATTCGAGCCCCAATTGTCCCCAAGGGCCCAAGTGTTGGCCCCAAAAAGATTATAAGGGGTAAGAAGGGAACACCAAGGCTAGTCGTGGCAGGCTATTCCGCATATCTCAAGCGTTGATCACTGGTTCCGAGCCCTTTATCTAAGCGAAGATGACAAGTTCTAGGATCAAAGCTTTGTCTTTTTAGGTGGAGGGTGGTGTTGTTGCAGAGCCCTTGCTGCTGGAACCAAAGGTTGCTAAAGGGGATGACGCCTATGTTCCTCTCAATTATGTCTCACGCTTTTGACTCAAGCACGGGTTTTTCCATATGTCTTCCCTGCTTTCGAAAACAAAATTGCCCGTTATGAGGCTATCAATGTTTGGATGATCAAGATTCTCTGAAACGAAGAGTTTACAGATAGACTCGTATGCAAATATCTTTTTTGCTATAAAGAAATTTATGTGGCTCGTAATCCATCGTCCAAACTCTTGGCTCGATACTCTACGATGGCAGTGGAGCACAAGCTATAAGATCGAACTCTTCCATTTAGAAGTATTTTGTTTAATTACATGCGGATTAGCCTAATCAAGAAGTTTAAATGGCTTTGTTTAATGTGCATTATATTCTCACATTTTATTTGTAATTAACCTCGATTAATTAATTTAAGCAAAGGTTAATTAGTGCTCATCAAGAGATTAATTTTCACCTACTTAGTTATAGAAGTGCTTGTTAGTATGATTTATATGCTTGACACCTAGGTGTATGCTTCAACTATAAGGTTGTGTGTGTGACACACATCATGATAGTTAACAAAATATATCTATAGTTGTAGGATGAAAACAAAAGAGAAGAGAGAGAGGAGAGGAGCTTGTGAGAAATTTTGGTTGCCAAGAGAGAAAGTGAAAGAAAAAGAGGGAGAAAAGGAAAGAAAAGAAGAGAAAGAAAGGGAAAAGGAAGGGGAAATTTGTGTAAGCTTGATTTAAGGTAAGAATATCTAATCCTAAGTTTGTCCTTGCTATCTATTGTGAGATTCCTCTCTAAGCCTCAATAATAATGTTAGGGGAATTAAGTTAAACTTCAAATTGGGAAGATTTATGTTAAAAGAATTTAAGAAAGGAGGACTTGCACGCTTAGAATCTCATTATACATCATATATTTGAATTGATTTTGGAATTTGATTATGGGGAAAGAAGAAATTGAATTGATCTAGCGTTCAATCTCAGTTCTTTCAGTCAGCACTGACATACTATAGGAGAATGATCATAACTCCCTCTAGAAAACTCAAAACCTTGCATCGTTTGATGTGTTAGAAACTAGACTCATATATCTTTCTATCGATATAGGGCTCACAGTCTAGTTTCCTGTCAATTGATACAGAATTGAGATTGAAGTTAAGCTAATACAGCAATTTTCAGCATGTTAGGCCCATATTCAAATGTTTGTAACTCTTTCATCCTAACTCTGTTTAGGGCCCATGACCTATGAATTAAAAGCTCAACAAGTTTACTTTTAATGACACAAATATCAGTTTCAGATTCTTAGTAATTATAAAGATATGATTGAAATGGTGCACCTATGTCAAAGAATCATGGTTCAAATCTTGAGTTTCACACTCATTTGGTTTTGGGTGACTTTTGTGACCTCTCTAATGTATGTTAACCATTTCCTATCATATTGTAATGACGTGTTTACTATATTTAGACTCATTCATCAAGTAAAGTCATATGTGCTAGGTTCCAAGGCAGGTAAGCATACTTCAACTTCTTCAAAGTGATTTGGCTATCTATTTTAGTGGTTTGGTTGCTTGAGGTGGGTGTATTAATTCACATTGAATGTTGGTTGGATACAAATATGTATCTATATGAGCTTTAGCTGTGTTGATTTACATGGGATATTATTGAGATGTTTATGTGAAGGTTGTGATGTGATTTAGAACTAATGCATTGCCTATAAGGTTATTTCATATATTATACATCACTGTCCAGCAGACATTGCCTATAAGGCCATTTCATACATTACACATCAATGTCCACGGGACGTTCCCCATAAGGCTAATTCATTCATAGTGCATGGCCGGTGACCAATATGTAATATGAGATGATTGCAATATGAGATGTGCATAGTCTCGTTTGGACTTGAAGCAAATACAGTTGTTTTATTCATTGAGTTGTGTTGAACATTTATATTAAAGTATTCTTGCTTATGTTCTTATGAGTAATTACATTCACTGAGCACGTGATTTGCTCACACCCCTACATTGATCCCTTTTCAGGTACCCGAACGATCTTGAATCCACATCTAAGTTTAGGTGTATGATGAGATGTGACTAGATGAGGACGTTTGTACTAATTGTATATTTTGTCACACTCTATCACAGATAATATGTTTATGGAAAGGGTTTCCATTATATATATATATATATATATATATATGTGGGCGGATGTTTTTACATTACTTTTCTATTATGTATATAAGCTCAGAATGTCTTTTGTCTACACCTGGCGAGTCTCGAGTATTTTTCAGTTATTATAAGTTAAATGGATGTTTAGATGCCGTACTTGTAAGGTCCACCCTACCTTAAGAAGGTCATATAGCTACCTTTGGGGGTGGGGTGTGACACACAATCTCATATGTCGTGACTAAATGGGCGAAGCTGCCCCCACTTTAGAAGATGTGTGCTTTAATGCACTTGGATTTGTTTGGCTAGCTAAACTATGCCTCACTTGAGCTTTCTAAGGACAGGTGAAAAATGCCAGCGATATAACATCGCATCATATTTTTATTGACTTCGAAATATTTCATTACTAAACCCTTGTTGGTTTTCTGAGCAATAAAAATATTAGAATAAATATTTATTGAGATCAAAATTCTCAAAAGAAAAATATTGATTTATTTGGGAGAAATTAATCAAAAGCTAAAATTAAGGGGTTTGAGATTTGGGAGCATAGTGCAACCTATGATTTAATTTTATGCACTAGAGTAAATACCCATATAATAGTGAAGAGGTGTCAACCTCACCATGCAATTGTATGTGTCTGAAAGTTAGAAATTGAGCTTAGGAGAAGAAATAGAAATGGTAGCCGCCAAGAGAAAACAATCAAGAAGTGTTGAAATCGGGCAAAGAAAAAGAATAAAAAAAAATGAATGAGAGAGAGAGAGAGAGAGCTATTTCGAAGCATTTTCAAGTGAGGTGGAGGACTAATCCTCTTTGTAATTCTTTTATATTTATCTTAAATTAGTATTAAATTCAAACAATCCTACCAATTGAAATCAAACAATCATAAACATATTTGTCCCCCTTTTATTGAATAGTATCTTATTTTATGCATTATGATGCTCTTTACTTGCATGGAAACAGGGAGAGGTTGTGTGCTCTAGGTCGACTGTTGAGGAGACAATTGAAATGAAAGAGAGAAAGCATTTTGAGGAGATATTGGGGATGGAGTCTGGAGTGGAAATGGAGACTAGGGCTAAGAGGGGGGAGTAAGCCAATGGCTGAAGAACAACAATTAGAGGAAGGTTTGGTCGTTCCTACTGATCCACTAGACAACTTTGGCAATATGCTCGAGGATGAGAAAGCTGCTCGGGGTCCCTAGGCGAGAGTGGACAGATCCGGACGAGCCTTTTCTATCCCCAATTCCTCAAGATTGAGGGAAGGGTGTGGCTGGATCACCTCCTTTTCAGGGAGAGCTAATGCTTGTTGGGTATTTTGGTTTGACACTGCTTCACACCCAAAAAGAAGGGAGCTACGTCTGAGTTAAACTTGGAGATGGAAGTCTTCTTTCGTTTCTCGACGGTGAAGTAAGACCAAGCCCATGAGCTTATTATCCTAGGTCGGAACAAGTTGATAGGATCCCCCTTTTACGTCCCCATGCCCCCCCGTCCCCCCCCCCCCCCCCCCCCCCCCCCCCCCCCGGGGCCTGTTTGACGATATGAGGGAGGAAAAAAGGAAAGAGGGATGGGGTTTCTCTGGCTTTTGGCATAACAGACCCCCAGTGGGAGGCTCGAGCGCCGGACTATTAGCTCAATGGTAGAGTGCGCAGCTGATAATTGTGTTGTTGTGCCTGGGCTGGGCCAGCTAAGTGAAGCCTAAGAAGCATGGACACGAAAAGGAGTTTTGTACACATCGACGCGGCAATTCTCAAAAAAGGTAGGACACGACACAGCAGGAGCACGACAAAAGAATATTTTTTTTAATTTTACATGTCCTCTATATATATAGTTTACAAAAAAAAAGTGAAAAATAAACAAGATAACACCAATTAAAATTAAGAAACAACATATTTCACTACTTAATTAGCAATAAATCATTCACAATTAGTCAATTACATTCTATCAAAAATTATAAAGTAAACAAACACATTAACAACAAAAAAGTTGTTCCATCAATACATAATACTAGAGTTATATAATTACTGAAAATATTAAAATGTCATTACACTTTATCAATTGTTCATCATCATTTAATATAAAATCCATAAAGAACACAAAACAAATTAACCACCGGTATCAATAGCATACCTTCTTCTTCTTCTTCTTCTTCTTCTGACTAGGGCTTTTTCTCTCTTTGTAAGATTGTAAAGTTTTCTTATTGACAAAATAAACCCCAATTTCTAGTTTTAAAATTTCTATTTGAGCCTCCAGCATGTCCCTAAAGTGTCAAAAATAAAACAAGCACGTCCAAGCCATGTCCGTGGAGTGTCCAATTTAAACATAAATTAATAAAAAATTAGACACGTAAAATAGAGTGTCTAACATGTGTCCACGAGTGTTCTACACGTGTCGGTGTTCGACACAGGTATAGCTCCTCCAACAGAGTGTCAGTGCTTCCTAGAGTGAAGCACTTAGGCGTCGAAGATTGAAGATGAGTAACGACCCTCTTATCAATTTAACTGAGAGAATGGTGAGCGACCGATCAATAGTTAGCCAAACCTCCAATGCTAGTATGATTGAAACAGTGACGGTGGCTCCTTTGAGTGTGATGACAGCAACGCCAGTGACACTTATAACATCTTCAAGTTCTGAGAATGTCTCTTCTTCAAGGGTGGTGGTTGTAACATTGGCGGCTAGCATTACAATTTCTACTCTCGTGGTGACAACTGTTGTTGCACTTGTAATAACATAAGTGCCCACAACTTTAGCACCAAAGTTTTGGGTAATTACAACACTTGCCCGAGATAGGACTCCCCCAGTGATGCCTTCGCCTATTGACTTCTGTGGCAAGGAGGGCGAAGGGGGAAAAATTCTTTTTGGCAAAGCAACTGAAGCAGTTACCCTGATGATGGAGTTGGTCTTCAAGTTGAAGGTTCCGGGGGCAGGGGTAGCACTGATTCGACCAGAGTAGGTGTGTTTCCAACATTGGAGAGTGTTGGCACTTATGAGAAGGGACTAAGTTAGATGTCTACTAAGCGTAAGCACAGACACATGATACAACTATTTTCAAGAAATGTCGGATACGACACGGCAAAAATATATTGTGTATATTTTCCATATGCCACATATACAGATAACGAAAAATTGCAATATAACGCTAATTAAAATTAAAAGCTATGTATTCCATAACTTAAATGTCAAATCAGGTATAAAATCACATTGTTTTTATTTTACAATTAGATCCCAACTTATTTTTTTCACGTTTGCAACGTGTTTATGTGTATCTAAGTGATAAACATAGGTGTCCAAGCGACAAACATGAGTAAGTGTGTCCCCAAGTGTCTAAAGCATGCCTATTTATAATAATAATAATAATAAAATGTCTTAAGCATGTCTAGTTCTAAAAAGATTAAAAAATAATAGGACAAGTTTGGGCACGTGTCTAACAAGTGTCGAGGAGTGTCTGCTGAGTATTGTTTGTCTGTTGGACACAACATCTTAGAAGTATCTGTGCATCTTAGCTTTCAAACAATACTATAGCCTCAATATACTTCTATATGAGCTACAACTGTAATTATGTTGCATGAACAGCTCAGTGTGACAGTGGGTGTTGCATCAACACTAGAGACCTCCGCTCAGATACTGCCTCTTCAGCCACCTACCCTAACACAGCGCCACTGTCACACCCCGAATCTCGTGACCTGAAAGCATGAAGGTAAAATAAAAAGAGAAAAGGTGGAAAGTGAATGAGAGAGAAAAAAATAATTTTGGTTGGAGAAAAATCAAGTTTTGATACCCAAAACTCTGTTCCGCAGAAATTCTGCACAGAAATTGTAACTTCAAAAATCAGTTTCTGTCAAACCGCAAGTCCTAAAATCATGAAACGTTACATATATGTTCCACAACGAATCTAGGTTCTAATCCAACTTGAATCACCATCAAATTCCATGTAAAACCCAAGTTATGACCAAAACAGTGCACTCAGGTCAGATTCTGCCCTCCTGGAGAAAAATCTAAATAACTCTCTCAATTTTAAGCCAAATGAAACCCATAATATATCAAATTAAAGCTCATACAATGAACTATCTCCCATAGAAACAGTTTTCAAAAATATGAAATAGTCAATGAGTTATAAGTCTCAAAAGTGGACTGTTCTGTATAAAGAAATTCAGAAAAGTTTCAAAACCCTCTTTATATTCTTCATTCAATTGTACCACATTTTCAAACTCTCTAAACATTTTCAAAATTATTACGAACATGAGAATTCCAAATAAATGTATCCATCTTCTTGCAGTTCATGTGAGTATAAAAGATGCAAATACCAAATCTCCACAAACTTCCACCATGCGAACAAATCTCCATGTCATCATCTGCAAAATGGTAGGCTTGAGCAAAATGGTGGCATGTGCAAGTGTACAAAACATGGAACACATGTATGAAACTATCTGATATCATGATAATTGTTCATATTCTGTATAAATGTCAACATCAACTCACATTTTAAATCACAATTTCTTTATTCATCTTTGTTCAACTCTCATACAAGTACTCGTAACCACACACAACCCATACCACAAGTCATGCATCACACCACACCATATCCCATGCCAACAACACCATGTACAACATAACCATGACCTTTCCGATTCCTCAACCAAGCTCAAATCCTCATTTTCGTCTTATGGTCATTTCATTTCCAATATTAAATTTTCAATTCTATTACCATAATTCAGTTAATTTGCACCACTGCACACACATTCACCACGTAACAAATTTCACAATATTTGCCATCCATTCTATTTACTTAGTGTGGTACATGTTTCTAATGTCAATGTCATCACACACACATTGTATTCTTCATAACTACATAACTTTCAATTCATTTTGCAAGATCAAGTGTTCAATAGCATTCATTACCATTTCAATTCCAACATCAAACATCACAAATCTATAATCAATGCACATCTCACCCACCCAACCACATCGAAAGTCACGTACCCAAATTTTGTGCACTTGGTGACATTCCTCTCTTTATAGGCTACTAACCCAAGGGACGAGTGTATCCCACTTGGCTAAGGTTTGAGTCTTTCAACATAGGGCTCCACCACTACTAGCTTGTAATTCCTCTCTGCATGGGTTTCCAACCCATGGATGAGTGTTTCCCTTTCATTCCTCTATTTATGGGTTTCCAACCTATGGGACGAATGTTTCCCTTTTATTACTCTCTTTAGTTTCCAACCCAAGGGACGAGTGTTTACCTTTTATTCACATTCCGAAAATTCTTCAACATTTCATCCACTTAATATTTCTTATATCCATTTCATTCATTACCAACACACTCTTAAACATTATCATTCCTTCCCACCACCAATATCCATAACACTAGTTAAACATAGAGCAAGATAAAATCACATTCCCACCACCAATATCCATAACACTAGTTAAACATAGAGCAAGATAAAATCACACAAACAATTTATCAAACACTTTGTGAGCACGATTCACATTCCAACATTATATGTCCTGTCTATACCATATTATGTTTCTTCATTTAATAACAATTCAACACATCATGTTAATAATAATCATACAACATATCATGATTTGAGTGGATTACGAAAGCTTTGGTGTAGATATTTTGATAAGAATGATGAACAAACTTTATTTAAACATTATGAAGTCAAGTTACCATATATAAATGTAATAAGAATACATCTCTAAGTCTAGTGAATCCCTTGCTTACTCGTAGCTTTATGCATCCCACACAATATCATCTAAGCCACCACCACATTTTTAATTCTCCATTGCCAATCTCAAACCAATATTTATCCATTATTTCAATTCTATTATAATCATCAATTATAACCCATTTAGCTCATCCTCTTTAACAATTTATCCACTAATAACATCATCAATATATCACAACATTCCCATCTTTTCATCCATACTCATTTTCATGTCACAAACATGTGTAAAACATTACTAAATTTATCTCATGCATTTTATCAACCACCTTGTGTACATAAATTCAACATCACATACGCTAACATACTTGGGACTTTTCATTATCATCAATGCATTCCTTCCAAAGGTACTATCATATGCAATATACTAACTCAAAATCATTACACATATCATAGATTTACAAATTGGTAACCCATTCATACTTTAAAAATCAACAACACATCATATGCCTACACATTCATCTAGATACGCAAGATCTCAAGAGATCAACACACAAATTGCATGTAATACATATCAACCCTTTAACTAAGCTAGAGAAACCCTACCTCAAGCGATGAAGGAAAACCTTCAAATATGAAAATTCACTGAAATGAAGATCCAAAACCATAGGGTTGAAGCTCTTGTTCAGTAGAACAAGTTTATCTCTTGGATTTTTCACTGAATCTTATTCCTAGATGCTCAAAATCTAGAAAGACAGTTGAAGAAGAATGTAGAGAGAGAGTGGGTTTGCTGAAACGTAGAAGTGAAGTGAGAAATCTGATTTTTTTTTTTCCCCTCTAAGTGTGTATTTATACTAGTTAAATGATAAAATGACCATCTTGTCCCTAAATACACTACAAAGCTGCATTAGGTCCCGAAACCTCCAAAATTCACAAAATTAAATCCCAAACATTCTTTTATCATAACTAATATTATTATTAGTCCAAAAATATGTTTCGGGTCTCATCACCCCATGGGCCCCACATGGCTTGCCAATACCTGGTTTTGCAATTTTCAACATAAAATATTCAAATGACTACATCATGCACGTTATATTAAAATTAACATATAAAACAATGTATATCATTCACATGTCATCTCTATGCAAAATTTTAAATTAAGAAACAATATGCAAGTATGAATAATTATTTAATTAAAAGAATTTACTTATTGATTTATTTATTTTTGGGTCACTACAGCCACACTAGCACATGTAACTACCACCCGAAAAGTATCACTCGACCTTAGAAGCACCAACACTTCTACGAAGGTGTCGTGTTTGTGTAGAACACGACACTGTTGGAACCCTCCTCGCCACGTGTCAGACACGAGTCTAAACGTGTCCTATTATTTTTTTAACTTTTTGGAATTGGACACACTTCTAACGTTGGGGAACATGGTCACGGGTAACTAGTTTAACTGTCGGTTCAACTGGACTCGAACCGGGACATCATAAGTACATGTATCCATCACTTAGATACACGTGTTCACCACGTAAACATACATGAAACACATTATAAGTTTGAAGAAAATAATTGGGGATCTAATTGTGAAATAAAAACAATGTGATTTTAAACTTAGATTGATGTTTAAGCAATGAATATATGATTTTTAACTTTAATTATCTTGCAATTATTTCATTTATCTTTGAGTAAAATATTCCTATAAGGCATATAAAATATAAATTTTTGTTGTGTTCCCATTGCGTGGGGTTGTGTCCTATATTTTTTAAAATCGCAATCTCGTGTCTTATCAATATTTGTGCTTCTTTGTCCGCAAGGATCGTTGTAACACCATAGGTCTTAAATTTCACTTGCATACATGTTAACTTTGCATTTCATGCCTTGAATGAATGCATTCCATAATTTGTTAACTAGATACTTGAATATGTGTTTAAATATGTTACTTAGCTTATCAAGGAGTTTCATTTGATTTGGAAGAAGTTTGAGTGCTTAAAAAATGGTAGCTAAACTTTTTCAGGTGTTGGAGTCGATTCCAAGAACACTTGGAGTTGACACCAAAATTCAGAGACCAACATACTTGTCTGACTACACCATGGAGTCGACTGCAAGGCAGATGGAGAGGCACCGCTGTCGGGAACCCCTCTCAACTTTTGGCCACTAGAAGGACTGCTTTTGCTCCACAGACAAGAAAAAATAGAGTCATTTGGGTGGGCCTGCACGTGGAGGTTTGACATGCCCAAAAGGCCATAGTGCGGGCATGACCCACTCTTTCTGATGGTCTTCGAGAGTCTTGCATATAATCTTCATGAGTGTTTTGTTGGTTGCCTCTGCTTGCTTGTTTCCTTAAGGGTAATATGACATGGACGTGTGATGCATGATGTCATACAAAGCCAGGAATTGTCCCATGTTTCTGTTAACAAATGGGATGTCATTGTCTGACACGATTACCTTTGGGATCCCAAATCAGCGAATGACATTTTCTCGGATGAAATTAGTGACTGCTGATCCAGTTGCCTTTTTGAGTGGGATGGCTTCCACCCACTTTGCGTAGAATACAGTGGCCGTGATGATTCATATATTCCCTCGAGAAGGGGTAATTGGACCTACAAGATTCATTCCCCACATGTGAAAGGGCCAAGAAGTTCTCTCTCTCTCTCTCTCTCTCTCTCTCTCTCTCTCTCTCTCTCTCTAAATTTATCTTCCCCACCATCTCCCTCGCAAGATAGCCTATATTGTTAAGGTAGGTTTCTGCAACTATTTTACATCATTCCTCAAAGGCATATTTCCATTTTTTCCTATCCCTTTTTATAGTAGACGAAGACTGGACCATTATTATTATCTTGAACCAAAAATCAATACGGATATCAGTGTATCACAAGTAAAGAGGAGTGTTTTGTTTGTTATGCGACCATCATATATCAATTAATGAAGCCAGTTACCAAACAAATATATATACAGTTAGTGGAGTTGTAGGAAGCAGCCACAATCCCATGACAAAATGCCAGGCCATGCACCTATGGGATGACAAGAAAGAGCAAATTTTGAAATCTCCACAAATTGTATTACATTAAGGGGATCATGACTAGAGACAAGAAAAAAACTAAGCCAATTAGGATAGTTTGGCAATGTGATACAATTACTCCATCAATAAGGATGAGGAACATGGTCCAGATTAAACTTTGAGATTGCCTGAGAGGGCAAGGGAATGACCTGAAATCATTTCTGCTTGAGGTAGTAAGGAAAGTCATGTACGACTTAGCCAAACGAAATGCCTAAGAAAAAATTCATGTAGCCAAACCCTTGTTGCAACTGATCTGATCGAGATCCAGGATGGGAATGGTTGCTTGTTAGCTTCAGGAAAAGGGGAGAAAAATTGGATTGAAGGAGTTTGATTTCTTTTAATTTACTGTCACCATAAAGTATTTCTTTTAGATTTTGGCCAACAGATAATTTTTGAGTTCTGCTATTGAAGTATTGTTGTCTGTAACCCTAGTCTTACTTTATCAGGAGGCGGTTGCTTCTAAACAAACATGACACCTACTTGTTATTGAGGGGGCTACTAGTAACTTAGTAAGCGACTTGTCACCTAGTAACCCACTTTGTAGCTTTTCTTTAGTTCTCGATATCTGTTCAGCTAGCTTATACTGCAATTTGTCTTTTAAAAGGAGGTTTGGACAATAAAATTTCAGAATTGGATATTTTCTTGTATTACGACTTCCCTACTTCTCACGGTCTGATTATAAATGCCATGGCTCGTGAAATTAAAGCCTCCATTTGCTGGAAATTGCTACCAAAACTGTAGTCAGTCAAAGGCTTCAGTGGAATAATTGAAAAAGGACCTCGGTATCACTCAAATCATGGCCAAAACTATGCGAAATATTATGGCCCTATATATAAGCTAGCTAGGAGATTATTTCATGGTGAAGTACCAAGAAATAGAGAACATAGTGACTAGTTGATAAGTAACTTATCTGCAGCCACACAATAATAAGCAACTGACAAGTGTTTTACATGCAGCAACTCAATGGCAAGTAGGCCAAAAGCACATACAAACATTGATCCCTTCTAAAGTTACCTTAAGGTTAGGGAAACCTAAAACAGTGCTCGTAGTTGCAAAACTTCAAAATATATAATGGGCCAAATACAACAATAACCTCATAATTAAACTAAATCAAAAAGAAAAATAGCCTTTGATTTCAATTACATCAGTAACTTAGCCACGTTGGCTCGGGTAGTAGGACATCTCAACCCAAGTTATAATAGCTTCTCATTGTTGCCCAATTAAACCAAAATTGTTCAACCCAAGCTTAACTAACATAGGATCGGTTTTTGTACTTTTCTAACTCAAGTTCATCAAAATTGAGTATAGCGTGGGTATGCGCGTCAAGCCCATGTGGCTACATCATCTCCCCTGCCGGTAACTGCCAGCAAGACATCGCCCATGTCAAAACAGGTCAAGCTACCGCATGTGGTGCTGTAGTCCTAGAACCCAGTTAGAGGCAAGCTTTAGGGCCTCTCGAGTGGGGGCACTTAAGACCCCTCCTTTAGCCTCACAAAGGGACTCTCCATAAGATACTCTCAACAAGAGACTCTCCACCTCACCCCTTGGGCATTCTCCTATCAAGCACATATCTCCACTCCTTGGATCCTGAGCTGAGCCCAGGGACTCACCCCTCAGGGTGTCACACGATCATGGCATCTCCAGGTAGCCATGACCCAATGCGGCCCTGCGGGACCATCACAGACTTGTGGATTGGAGGCTAGGTTTAGTGAGTTTGTCATGGTGTCCCCCCAAAAGGACCTGCCACTTGACCCCTCTTATAAGAGAGAGATCTCCATCCTCATTGAGATACGTCTACACAAAGAAATTATGAAGGAGAAGACGATGAATTTACTACAGGTCAGCTCTGCATTACTAAGCCATATCCCCACCTACCTCTAGAGGATCTTGGCTACAGAGTTGACCTTCAGCAGCTTAAAGGGGCGAGCGGTCAACACCATTATGGGTTGGCTCTCCCTCCTATGCCATCACCTATATAAAGGATGTCATCTTTACCTTCAATCAGCAAACAGCAATACAACAACAAATCTAACAAATTGGTCCAATTCTCTCTCTCTTCGTCGGCCATTGACTCTCTCCCTTTCATTCTCTAACTCATTCGGTAATGTACATATTCACACCCATAACCCATGAGTGTCCCTCAAGTATCCGAAGCATGTATGGGTTTAAAAGGTTTTAAAATAACGACAAATTTGGAAGTGTGTTCGATACATCGGGGGAGAATCCAATGAGTGTCGTGTACGATACGGTAACGATACAGACACGATACCTTATTAGAAGTGTTCGTGCTTCTTAGTGGCTGGTAAGGTTCAGCTTGTTTGCCTAATAAAAGGAGACTAGGGTTGGGAAATACAACAAACACTTTGTTTTCCATTATCACTCTCACTAAACAACCAATCCATTCCTACAAGAACAAAAACCAATATAATATATGTGTGGTGGTGGTTTTGGACTACTGGGCCAGGACATCAACCCAACCTCAATCCAAAATGAGGCCTTGTCTGGGCTCTTATGCCAGAAGACCAATTTGGATATTGAAAAGGCTGCCCAAGTGCAGGTTAGGTCCAGTTGAGCCTCACCGAGTTGCAAGCGTATACATAGTCAGAAGAAAGGTTTTCTTTTCAGCTTTGTCTTTCGAACTGACAAGCCTTGGACACTACATGCTCTTTCCATGCTGATTATTTTGAATATAAGATAAGAATCCACGCTGAAAACCGTCACACAATATACCATAGAACTGCTTACCACAAACCAAAAAATAAAAATAAAATAAAAACAAAATTACCATTTCCCCAGACTAGTCAATACTTGGTCAAATAAGCTAATAATGCCCAAAAGAAAATGCCTAGCAACTGACAACTCACCATTTTCTTGAGGACAAGGTTGTAGCTGAAACAGCTGCTATTGTGCAACCCTTTAGCTGAACTTCTGTGTGAGAACCATCTGATTCAGTTAGAATAAGTGAATGATCCTTGACTTTTGCATATTTTCGTATGGGGGTAACCTCAAAGATCTCCTTCTTCCGCTTTTGCTCTCTTGGTACTTTGTCTACAAGCCATGACTTCAGAACCTTTTCAGGTTCTAAAACCCAAACTATACCCTGAGACACACCAAAGGAAATTATTCCATGAGAAGAACAGCTTGAAAATTGAAATATAGGAAAGAAAATTAAGCAATTTTTACATCACAAAACTTTTACTTCACTAGCATGCAAACAAAAACATAGGTTTACTGCTTACAAAATTATTTATAAAGAAAAGATAAGCAACATAAAAGTAAAATTGTTTTATGAATAACAGGAAAAAGAATGAAGAAGATTTAAATAACATTGAAGTAAAAGTAGCAGCAATTGCAAACAAAGATTGTCTAGCTCCTTTAACTGGCCACATATCGGAAATCCTTTTTAGCTTTAGGTGGTATTCAAAGTAATTGTCTCATACTAATACTTCATGCCACTTATGTGCGAGTATCAGCAAATAATGTTATGATTTCCAAGGCGATTATCATTTTATTGTTTCTTTTGACATGCCAATTGATTTATGAATTACTTGCATGATCCATTAGTTAGATCAATACCACAAAAAGAAATTATAATTCTGAGTTTTCAATAATTTTGTCAAAAACAAAGAACAAAAGGTTTTGTTCTAATTATTACATGAAAATGGTTTATATAAAAATAAATTACTGGGAAATCTAGTATTGACATTGTATAATCATGATACAAGGTAAACAAACATGTTTTCACATATTATTATAGAGCACATACTGAGATTTTGGACCAAATTATCCTCAGAAGGCTCCTTAGCCTAAGTACGTCATATACCTGTTTGAAATTTTCTTATCAATTATCATGTGTTTCATAACATATCAACCAATACCAATACATATGACAAATATTATGCTCTATACAATTAAGTAAGTTCGGTTACAAACCCAAAATTGAATCAATATTCCAAAATCTAATACGAAAATAGTACCAACCAGTCAGTACAATCCAATCAAAGCAACCAAAGGTTTAATTTGGCTCCAGAATAGCTGTACAACAAAACAGAGGCTGGAAACATATAGAAAGAGAAGAAGGAAAACCCAAGATTAAAAAAATAACTCTTTCTCTTTTTTAATCAATCATTTTAATGCAGGCCATAAAATTTTCAAGAAATGGTTTGTTAAAAGAAGTGACAAAACTATGAAACTAGTCAATCTCAAGGCAAAGCCACCTTGGAAGTTCGAAGCTTGTTTAATTTAGTTTTAGGTAGAGGAAGTCCTATTTACTTTTTAAATTTACATCACTATGCTGCTGGAAGCTTTCTATAAGTTTTTTTTTATGATTTCATAGGCCAAGAGTACTTTTGTAATTATATAATCTTTTGGAGGTAGGTTTTAGCGGTCACCATGTTTCTTAATACCAGTCAAGTCATGTTATGGGGTCTTTCTATATGATTTTCAGTAGAGTTACATATGTTTTGAAGTCAAAGTCCTTTGCCTCTAATTTTGGAGAAATGGTCCTTCTTGAATTAGAATATCTAAAGTCTATAAAATACTATATGCTTCTATTTCAATAAAGCAAATATGGTTTAGAGAATTTTCTAAAACGTTTGAAGCTCTCTTAGGATCCTGTAAGGGGAGTATTCCTACCTTAGGTGTGATGCCTATCAAAATGTAGGCACAATCTGTAGACTTTTTCTTCTTTCGAATTTCACTTTTTAGCCTTTAAAGCCTAGATGCGAATCTTGGAGATATAGCGCTTGCATAGTCATCCTGGCTGAGCCAAGAGATGCTCGAGCAGGTTTAAGTATGGACTTAAGGTAGGGGCACTAAGTGCGTCGTCCTCGGTCCAGTGAGGCTCAACCTCTGAGCAGGAGAGACTCATGGAAGTAGCCCAGCCAGCTGTCACCCATCAAGGCTTGAAACGTGAGGCCGTATCTGAGGCAATATCAAGGACATGGAGGGGAGAGGAGGTGGCGTGCCGGTACGAGGATGTGATAGACGTACCCACAGTATTACTCCAGTGTTTCTCCAGTGTGCTTCTAGGGCATGGTTATGGTCCCAATGCCATAGTACGTCAAGGCAGAAACACGAACTTCTGGCTGGCCAGCTGTCACCCATCAAAGCTTGACAAGCAGGCTGTATCTGAGGCAATATCAAGGACGTGGAGGTGAGGTGGCGTGCCAGTATGAGAATGTGATAGACATGCCCACAGTATTACTCCAGTGTTACTCCATTGTGCTTCTAGGGTGTGGTTATGGTCCCAATGCCATAGTATGTCAAGGCAGAAACACAATCTTCTGCCGCAAAGAACTATCAATACATTTGAACAAATTTGGAAGATGAGAAGCATAATGAGGAACCATCCCTGAAAGAAGAGTACTACGATGGTGCAGCAAAATTTTAGTCTTGTGAGACTCAAATTATTGGCAGTATCGAAGAAGAAATCAGGAGAACACGCGTGTGGTTGTATTAAAGAGAAATGAAAGAGCAACAAACCAACATAAAACATACACCCTTGCTACTACTTCAAACTTAACGGGTCAGCTACGGTGCATTAACCTCCAAAACAAGGCAAGTCATAATGTTTACTAATGAAAAGGTATCGCTAGCGACTAAGAAGCATAGAAACAAACACGAGAAAACACGACAAAGCAAAGACACGTTGACACGACGATTTTCAAAAAATGTAGGACACTACACAGAGGGGACATGAAAAATAAAATATATACATATATATATATATATTATATATTTTATTAAATGTCATATATAGAAATATTTTACTCAAAGATAATGAAAAAATACATAATAACACTAATTAAAATTAAAAACCATATATTCTATAGTCTAAATATCAAATTAGGTATAAAATCACATTGATTTTATTTTACAATTGGATTTCAAATTATTTTCTTTAATCTTGCAACATGTTTCATATGTGTTAGTGAACACAGGTGTCCAACAAACGGACACGGGTGTATCCTAAGTGTCCAAAGCGTGTCCGATTTCATAAAAATAATTGGACACGTTTAGAAGCGTGTCTTACACGTGTCGAGGGAGTGTCCAACAAGGGTCATGTCCGACACAGACACAACACGTTCTTGGAAGTGTCTGTGCTTCTTAGACTAGCGCTTCCAAAAAATTACCATGGTATCTCAGAAATCATATAAAGCAACTTGACTAATTAGTGAAAGTAAGAAAAAATATCCTAAAACATATCCTCTCCAATATGTTAGCATACAGCCACAATGTTTATTTATTAAACAACTTTAACTCCTAAACTATGAAAATATAGCAGTATTATTTTCAAGAACTCCTAAGAAATCAACACACATATATCAACTACCATATCATTTAATTACGGGTGCTGCAGCAATTAGGGGTGCATCATAGTGCAAAAAGTTTTGTTTGTCAACTCTATACTCAATATAGCATCACCAACACCCTGCATTTGTGGGACCCTCCACCCCTTTTGGTGTAACATGACTAGATAAGAATTCGGGCGAGCTATTACATTCATTTTATGCCCAAATGAGCCTTCTACTTTAAACAACTTCATATTTGCTCCTCTTGAGAGTTGAGACTCTAATCCTACCTCAGTTATAATTAATCCTAAAAATCAAAGCCCTAGCAACCAATATTTCATTGTAAGCCCGTAACTATCCTTCTAAAAGGACCACCTTTAGGCCTAAATCAATTTCATGCAATGAAAAGCAAAGAAGACTATAGTAGATAAATTAATTAGTCAATACTCGATAGTGCCATTGTAAAATTGTCTATGAGAGAGAATGGTGAATCTCTAAGCAACTAACAAAACACATCAGACGGCACTAAGGCTATGGACTCAACTAGGTGAGAGATGAGAGATGAAGCAGCCCAGTTTCAAAGATGGATAGACAGATACATAGATCAAGAGAGACAGACACATAGAGAAAGAGAGAGAGAGAGAAAGAGGGGGGGGGGGGGGGGGGGGGGGGGGGGGGGGGGGGGGGGGGGGGGGGGGGGGGGGGGGGGGGGGGGGGTTGTTTTGGTGGGGTTATGATGAATAGGGAGAACGAATCTGTAACTTATATATTCAGAGAAGATAAAGCCTTAAATAAGATAAGGTTTATAGGAGATAAGCTAATAGAGCTCATCTTTTAGAGATGTTTCCTAGTAGATAAGGTAACTAGACGCCTACAACATTTTGAGAGAAGTCTCCCTCTCTTAGTCAGACTGGCCAGAAGGCAACTAGAACATGCATGGTATGTAGGCAAAGCTTTCATCTCTAGCCATCAATTCAAAAGATCCCAGAGTCTTGCAGTGGCCAATGTTGTCAAAATCGGGACCCTATGTTAGATCGTTAGAAAGGTTAACATGATCGGATCAAAGATCCTATGACCCTACCAAAAAAGAAAAATAAATGCATGATAATTCTTATATATCTAATATTCATTAGAAATAGACACAAAATGAACCTGAATTACGTAAAAAAAATATAATAAATCACATAAATGTAAACATTATATAATAGTAAAAATAGAAACGTAGAGATATGTATTACAAAAAGAATACATGAGAAAAGAAAAAAATGGTTGACTAAGAGCTTCGTAGTGTAATAGACGATTATGATTAAGATAAATAAGAAGAAGAAAAGGAGAACAAAATGTATATGAAAAAAGAAAAGAAACAAAAACTAGACATGTTTCAAACTATTTACTTAACTAGAGAAAAAGAAAGGGGAAAATGCAGTATGAGTAATCAACTATACAATATGAGAGAGAGAGAGAGAGAGAGAGTAGTTAAACCATTGTTACAGAGTGGAATGGGTTAGAGAGGGAGATTGAGATGCTTGAATAGCATTTAACTTCCTTAAGCTCTAGTTTTCCTTAAATACTGCAATGTAAGAATGTTGATTGCCCTAACTTATTTTTCTTGGGACGATTGATTCAATATGACTTTTTATTTAATTTGAACCAACTATAAAACGAGTAGGACACAAACAAAAATAACAACAACAAAAAAAACTGACATATTAAGCAAAACAAAGTTTTAAAATGGGATAAAATAGGATCCTGATTCGGATTCTACGATCCAAAAGATCATGCACCAAAATTGGAAAATCCTAACTCCAAGGGATTTTCTATAAGATCCGGGTCAATTTGTATAGAATAGATCGTAAAATTGTATGATCGTAAGATTAGGATTGGGATTTTAATAACTATGCACTACATGCTGAACAAGTTTGGCATGCCTAGCCTAGCCTAGTCCCTTGGCCTAGGTGAAGTCCCGTGATTTGTGCACTTGACCCCTTAACTCAAGCAGTCGACTAAGAAGGCATTCCCTAGCTGAAGCACACAGTTATTGGCTCCAAGTCCTTTTGATGTTGCTAACACGTGCCATTTGGTGAAGCTACACGTGTTACTAGGAATGATCTCACACAAGATTGCCATGCTGACATATAGAACACATATCTACGCCACCTCACGGAACGACCTACCGGCGGCCTTCTTCAATGCATCCCCTCTCTCAGCAATCTTTCAACAGATCTATACAACAAGCTTCCACCCTATATCGCCATCATTTTCTAGAACCCTAACAAGCCAGAACCGCTTATTACTTGAAAACCCTATTTCCATAAATTTCCTGTTGCTGTTCGCCAGAACTGCACGTACCACATATCTACCACTTACTTGCAGTCGCTAATCCATCCCAAACTCTGAGCTTGCATAAAAGCCTCCGCCATAGCATTGTAGAGCCATTTCAAACCCAATGCCAACAACAACACGGACCTCCTCACTCCCCCCTCTCTCTCTCCACCAGTTCCAAAGATCTAGCCTCATCTCCTTTGTTGACCAAGTCAAATGTCCTCCACTGGACTCAAAAGATTTTTTGGTGCAAGAACCTCATTCTCTTGTTGATAAGTCCCCTAGAGAATATGATAATTAGATAAAAATGGTTTAGAAATGCAATCTCCCCCCCCCCCCCCCCCAAAAAAAAAAATACCAATGAGGCATAAATATTTAAGAGTCCACAAGGTGGACAGCTACAAGCTGCAACCACCTTATTCTCTATTTTGTTACTAGCCAAGATAAGATCTCTCTTTATAACATGGCTTGGATCAAGGAAATGGTGCCTTTGTGGTTGCATTAACTCAACAAAAGTAAGATAGAAAGAGAGAAAAAGACTGAACTCATCATATATATATAGTTTCACGCTAAGAAGCATGGACACTGACCCGGCAACGGCCCAAAAATTATATTTCTTATACATTTTATTTGCTATGTATATGAACTAGGGATAACCCGTGCCTACAGCACTCCCAACACAATTAAATATTGTTTATGCATTCAGCACATTCTTTTGCAAGCACATAATCTGCGAAAATCAAATAAAAAATATGAGTTTCATCTAACTTTGATAACTTTCGGCAAAAAGTTGAAGGTGTGAAAAATTCACAATGACTACAGGGTTTAAGGCAGAATTAATTTGAGCAATTTAATCTATCTCTAAGAAATTTTTAAAATTTGAGCTTTCTTGTCATTTAGGCATTTTGAACATAAGATTTCTTTTATCTCTCATGATGAAAAATTATAACGTGCTCTCGGAGCACATTATCTTTGTTCCACCTCTCACAAAGTAGTGGGATCCTCCTACTCTTTGGGGTCAAATACCCCACCCAGGTGAGAAATTTACCTCATTTGAAAAGAGGAGTAAAAACATGGGACACTCCAAGAGCATTGAATAATTTCTCCCCTAGTGATATCCATCCTTTTTTTTTTTTTGTACCAGACTAATACAAATTCATTAGATGGTCCCAAAATCATTATCTATATGAAACCTATAGTTTGACAATGGGATTTGCTATACATGTGCCTTGTGGGTGGTTATGGGTATCTAAGAATTATCTAGTTATAAAAAAATTGATGTGTAGTTTCTCATTACCCAAAAAACAATTCTCAAATTTTTATTAAATTAAATTAACTTAAGTATGAGTCATACGTTAAAAAATTCTAAAAATAGTGATGCCATAGATATGCGCAAGTTTTCTTTTGTCTTGTTTTTTGGGGTAAGTGAAGGTGCAAGAATTCGCAACCCAAAATAGTTAGAGAAAATTGTTATACCAGAGCCCCACTTAGCATTGTTGATCATAGAGTAGCTTTTGAGGAGTTTAACAGAGCCATTTGGTGAGATTTTCCTGATACCTTATCTAGTCTTCAATTCATATCAGTTTCTCAATAATGTTTCATAAATTATCAAAACAAATGTAACTGGTTTTTGTTTATAAGAAAGAAAAATCGAACATGAAACTTTGTAATATTTAGCTAAAACAAAGGAGTCTTCCAATGTATCATTTTTGGGCTATGCTACACCTTGGGACCATATTTTATATTGCATTTTTTTATTTTATTAATAGAATGAAATTATTTTTGTATAAAATGCATACAACCTAAAATCAAGAAGAAAAAAAAGCATAGAGACAATTGTGTTAATTATTGGCTACACTCAATTAATCGTGTACAACAATCAGTGATGACTTTATTTCTCTCTCTACATTCTTCTTGATCCTGTATTAACCAACACCAAAACTAGGATAAAAAAAAGTGAAAGAAAAGATTATAGGAATTTTACCACACTAAGGCTACCACCGTATATGGATTATGTTCAATATGGTGAAAGCCCTTCTTTATAGCCTTCCTCTTGTTATTGTTGAATTGTTGATGTTGGTGGTGGTGTTGTGGTTGAATTTCTGGTGTTTCTAATCTTCTTGGTGATCGTACTCTTTTGGCTTTGGTTGATTACTATATTGGGTTTTGATCATATTGGTTTACGCTCATGAACATCTGATAACCTCACCGGTTTTAGGGAAAAAAAAATCATCGGCTACTAGCATATGTATATATGATCAACAATACCCACAAATCAAGTCATCTCAAACATCAACTTATAGAATAAAAAAAAACACACAAATATGTACCAACATGAATCCATTCTTATTGTCTTACCTGCTTATTCTTGAAGAAACATTCTAAATGACATAATCACCACTGGTATATTTCTCAGAGATGAAGATTACTAAATAATTGAAATACGTATAATTTATCAAATTTATTTTCATGGAAAATAGATGAAATTAAAAGGAAATTTTCATTAAAGCACTCTACAACATATATATTTAGATAATAATAATAATAATAAGATGACCCACAGAGATGAAAGGACATCTCAAACATGATTTCCTTATTTAGCTGGAAAAATGAGGGAAATTTTTGTTAAGAGACTATTTTACAGGGAAAAAAAAATGGTGGAGGTTGGAAAGATCCAGAAAAGGCAGGAAGAGTATGGTAATATGCAGAGGATAAAGACAAAAGAACTATAAAGCTAAACATAGTCATTCCACTATTTCAACCATATACTATTAACATCTTGCGATATTCACAATATCAAAGGAAAATTTAAAAAACCCATAAAAGCAAATCACTTTAAATTTCCAAGAAAAGAAAATCAAACAGCCAGACCCTCTTGAATTCAAGCTCCTTACCCATCTCTCTAACGCAAGTTAGCAAGCTTAACCAAAGTCCCCATCGCAATTATGGAACAATAAAACCAAATGTAATTATGTAAGGTTTTATAGATGGAGAGAAAATTGGGTCGATGAGGAGTGAGGGAATAAGCAGGTGGGTCATGGCCACAAATAGCTGGAGGTGAAGGTAATGCGTTTTTAACTTTTTTATTTAGAGAGAGAGGGAGGAAAGCAGGGTGTTATGGTGAGAGAGTGAGGAGGCAGTGTTGCTGGATTCACCTATGTGGGCAGAGAAGCAAAATAAGAGAAAGGGACCTTTTCAGAAAAAAAAGGGAAAGAAAAAAAAAGACAAAAAATATAGAATAACAGATAGATTGTTTGAATTTTGAAACTTTGGTTGCATAGAATATTGAGTTTACCAGCCATTTTTGCACACGTCCCATGCACACCTATGAGCTCAGTACATTAAGGGCGTGTTTGGACATAGCCTATTTTTCAAGGTATGGCTTAAGCTTATAGCTTATTTTTTAAAATGTTGTTTCGCTTACCCTAAAAAAAACTACTAAAAAAAAGTCACTTGAAAAAACTGTTTACCAATACTCCAATTAAAAAGGGCACTTATAGACTTTACACATGTTTATAAAAAGTCACTTAAAAAAGCTACTTTTGAAAATAGCTAATAGCTTATAGCTTTAAGCTACTGGTCCAAACACCCCCTAAATATATCTCTCACCCTGTCTCCTCCTTTATATCTTTATCACACCGTACCATTACTTTTCTTTCTCATGTCACCACATTTATTTTTTGTGCATCTCACTGTGGCGGCGTGGCCAATACATTAACATATGTAATAGAGAATGGGGAAAGAGAAAGAGTGAAAGTGGGACCCACGTCCTGACATTGGATGAAATAGCATTAGAGATCACTTCTCTGCTTTTGCATTGTACAGAAATAAATGGGGCCCACTTGATGTGACCCTTTTAGGAGGGAGTAAAATGTAGGATGGATTGAATAGATAATTCGAACCGTTAAATTGTAACCAAATGATACCATATATTGGGTGAAATGACACGTAGAACATTTTCAAAATGTGATGTGTTTTATTACATTGATGAACATCTACAAACAACCAAAAATATAAAACTAATTTTAATTCAACATGAAAGACATATTGAATTCATAATTTAATTATCAGTTAACACAAAACATGATGTAATTATAACTACAATTTAAACTTGCAACGTGTTTCATGTGTGTCTAAGTGATGGATACGTGTCCATTGAAAAATTAATAAATAAAAAATAAATAGTATGGTTGTGTTCCTCTTTTGTTCTATATAGCTAACCCAATGAGTGATGAGAAATTTCCAAAAATAAATTTTGAGACATTTACAATCAATAATTTGTAAGGTCTCTGCTGCAGTTTAGAGTTTAGAGCAAACTGACAACATGTTGCATGAGGACACTGCCATAAAAATGATAATACATATCTAGAGAGAGAGAGAGATAGAGAGAGAGAGGGAGTAATCTAACTGATTTTTACCAAGCATTCTAAGTGTAAAACGACAAGAACCAACAACAAATGGTTGCCTGTAAGGGTAAACTAGTTATTGTAATCAGTCAAAACAATCAAAGGTTAAAAACCCCCCACAAACAGAAGCTAACGGCAAGGGAGGTCATTGCATATTTATAAAAAATTGTATGGCGTCCCAGGCTCCCAGTATGATTAAACAAAAAGAAGTACATTACTTATCTGCTTATGGGTTCACAAAAGTTGGTCAATTTTAGTGTTACTGAAACGAAAGATTGATGAGTATTTATTGCATGATGCATACCGAAATATTCTCAAAACCCTCAAAACCCCCCGCCCCACCGCATGATCCTCCATATCACAGAATTTTTTTAAATTGAATTTGACAATTCTCACCAGAAATGCAATAAGAAGGAAATAAGAGTGCAAATTGATAAAGGAAGTTTGGCATCTCTTTGTAGTAAGTGAATTGGAACCAAATAGTATAATAAAGGAAAGCGGCCCGAAAACAATGCTTTGTGTGATACACAGCACAGAATGAGCCAGACTAGATGAGTCCACTTCCTAATGCATACATCATCATTTTTTAAATTTCATTACGTCAGTGTTTCAGTTCATCACAATCAATTGTGACAAACTGACAATGTTCCCAACTTTGGTGATGTCTCGATTCCTTGTATGTTTTAGTGCCCAAAATTCTATAAAAAGAAAACACAGTGTCCATTTCAAATAGCTAGAGGTAGCGTACAAGTGGAAGAAATAAAGAGCAACTACTATAAATCTATATTCAACCAAATATACGAGCTCAATACTAGGGTACAAACTCAATTTTTGCATAATTATAAACAGTGGATTTCCAAGTTCTCGAACAAGATCAATCATACCTACTGTATGAGACATGATGAAGAGAAGGAAAACAGAAAGACACGTAGAGCAAACGGGAACAGCAAGGTTAAAAGAAAGTAATGAATCCATAAAGCGAAAGCAAAAGGAAAAAAATAAAAGTTGACCTGCTTGTTATAATAAGAAGAGGGATCGGGAGAGTGGTCGAGATCAGAGACTCCATGAGTAGATTGCGATGCGGCCTTTGCTTCTTCTTTTTTGACTCTTCGACTTAATCGGCCTATCACAAGAACCACTCCCACAGCTTCAACGGCAACAATCGTCACCGCCCCAAGTAGGAACCCGAGAAACAGTGTAAACAGCAACATCGCCCCCACCACCACCCAAAAGAATGTACACTATTATCAACACTTATGATCGCGTTTCGCCCCCTGCCCATATGATGATTCTGACACGGAGGAGGACGAGGAGGAGGAGAAAGATACAGTGAAAGTTGGAACCATCTATTCTCATTTTTATATTATCAAACAAAAAATAATAGGAAGGAAAAAGAAAGAAGAATAAAAAAAGGAATGCCCGCCTGCAATCCGATCAAAAATCAAATATGCGAAAGAATTAGACTACGCAGAACTAGGCTTCCGCAATCGGCGTAGCTCATCAAAGCATCAGGCGCTCTTTGCCCTTTCTGTGGAGACTTCTTCTCCGGAATAAAAACTGGGGATTAAACGAGAGAGCGATCGAGAGATACACGAGCGGATGGGATGTCGGCTCAGCAGAAGTTATGCTTAGCTAGAGCCATTCTTTTTTTCTTTTTCTTCTTTAGCGAAAATTCGCTTTGCTACGCGGTGGGATTTGGGAAGGCGGTTTTCACATTGATTGTTTCGATTCCGGGCATACTGAGATAAAAGAAAAAACAAAAAAAAGGAAAGATGACGAAAAAAATTGAGATTTTAAATTTCATACCGGTTAAATTAAAAAATAAAATAGAAATGAGAGTGTATTTATTAATAACAAGGTAAAGATAATGAGAAAACATTGTATCACTCATTTTTTTTTTTTTTACTCTCTACTTTTTCTTGCTATTAAATAACAAGAGTAATTTCTTTTTTTATTCATTTTCCTTCCTTCGATCTAAACTCAGCACTAGGCCTTGAAATGGAATGGGATATAGAAAGGAAGTAAAAAAATAAAGAAAAATGGTAAGATAGTATTTATACCATATATTATTTGAAAGAAAAAAAAAAAAAAAAGGGGCCCACTGCTAGTTATTTTTTATTTTGGTTGAGTTGTGGATAAAATATAAAAAAAATAAGTTTTTCTTATTTGAAAATTTAATGAGAAGAGGAAAAAATAATAGCCTAATATCACAAAGAAAAGAAAAAAGAAAATAAATAAAAATAAGAAAGAAAATAATTTTACTCCCTTTTCTTTCAGTTTCAAAAAGGTTGTTAGTTTTACAAAGTGCCATTGATACCTATAAAATGTAAGCGCCATTAGTAGGTTAGTGATGCTTAAGATAAATAGAAGTAGGTTTATGCTTGAGATAAGATATAAATAGGTTTATGCCTCTTGAAGGGTTATCCATGCTTTGTGATACTTCTATATTTTATAATCTCTATAGAAATAAACTTAGGGTAAATAGGACCAGTGGTCCTCATAGTTTAAGGGAAACAAAAAAAAATCCACTTATGTTGCTATAATATAATTTCAGTTTGAAAGCGTAAAACTTTACAATTGCAATGAAGTTGTAATGTCGTTTGTCTGTTAAAATCGTTAAATCATTGACAGAAATAGCATGTGCAAGGGTATGGGAGGAAAATTCAGTCATAACTTCTATTAATAGAAATTAATTATCCTTTTGTAACTAGATAAAGCCACCAAATAAACCTATTTTCTCTCTCATTTTGACTCTCTCTTGGTCAAAGAAATGGATATGCACACATCTGCCAAGCAGTATTACCCTTCAATACCATAGAGCTATCTGTAGGAGACCTCATCGCACCTTGTCGGAGTCGAAACTTAAATTTCACCTCGTGCTTTGGGTGTTGAAAAATATGTTTAACCCCACCAAGCAGTGGAGGTTTCAACCTAAGCATTAAGCACGAAAATCTAAGTTTTTAGCCACTAAATCAATCACTTTGTGGTTCTAACCTTCCTCCACCATGCCTTTTGACACCACAATCATTATCTAATATATTCTCACACAACCACCAAACTTCTGTTCTCATTTTCTCTTTCAACCCACCACAGTAACCCAAAACCTTGTATTGCACAGATAATTTTACAAATGAAAAAAACTTGCTTGTATTTCTCCTCTAATTTTTTTTTTCTTGACATGAACCCAGAACCGAACTAGCTCGTTGGAGTTGTTGAATCACACCCCTAGTCTTCATTTCCATTATTGTTCCAATGCTAGTAGACACAACATATAGATTTCAATATCCTTTGCTCCGCTTGTACAAGCAATGCTCTCATGTCTAAAGGTTCCTTTCAATTTTATGAATACTTGCTAAGGTGGAGAGTACTAATTATGGCATAAACCAAGATAATAATATGAGGTTTAGGGACCTTTTCTCTAAGACTATAAAAAATTTGTTCCTTTTTGAGCATGTGTTCTTGCACAGTTGAATTTTCAATCATCCGCTCTTACTCAAATTCTATCTACAAAGGGTGAGCATCACGTCCTTCTTCCATCAATACATCCATTAAGTCTATAGAAT
>CM065384.1:250000-255000 GCA_033060915.1 Euryodendron excelsum | reverse complement strand
CTTTGAACTAGACATTTATGGTCCAGGAGTTGGTTATGTGTGAAGAAAATATCCTAAGATCATCACCCTACCCCGCCCTTTCAGTACCTACATGTCAATTCATCCTTAATTCACTCACTAATCTCTAGTTACTTAATATCCACTATATCCACTTATGTAATATTAAAAATGGGGGTTTAGTCATCACTTTAGGAATGAATGATGCATGATACATATTTTTTTGAAAGACTTTTGAAAGAATACAAAGTTTTTGAAATTCAATGTTGAAGAGTAATTTTGATCAAATGGAATGTTTTAAAAGGACATTTGACTTGAAATAAGGGTTATGATTGCACCTATTTAGGTTGCCTACATATCTTATTTGACGATAATCAGGTCATTCGTAGTTCATATAAAAGCATGATTGGAAAGAGACTCGAGAGAGCCTTGGAAGGTTTTGAAATTTTGAACTCAAGAGAGTTTTGACTTGAAAATAGAATCAAGAGAGTTTTGAAATACGTTTTTGAAAAACTTAAGAGAGTTTTTGAATATTTTTTGAAGTAGAACTCAAGAGCTAGAGTTTAAAGGTAGTTTTTGGAACTAACTCAAGAGAGTTTTGAAAATTGTATTGAAAACAACTCAAGAGAGTTTTATAAGTATTTTAAAATCAGCTCAAGAGAGTTTTGGAACTAGTTTTGAAGATTTTGGGGATGGAATTTTGATTGGAATAAAGTAAAACCTCTTGTGAACTTGTCTTTGAAAAATATTAGAAATCATTTTCTATACCTTATAAAGGGCTTGTCTGAATGTTTTAAAAGAGCAAAGCTTTAAAAACCACTATAGGGAGGGTTGTTTTGAAAAACATTTTAACACTAATTCAAGAAAGTTTCATAAAACAATGCAACATAGAGATTAGGTGGTTTTGAAGGTATTCTAAGGCATATAAACCTAGGGTTGTTGGCTTGAACACTAAGAAACCTTAATTTCAAGAGCTTTTGAGAGACACTTTGCAAAACACTTAGAAATGAACTTTGAAGAGCTTTTGAAAATGAAATCAATAGAGCTTTGAAAAGGGGATTTAAACACAAAAACATCCTTATAGCATGCACGACATAAACATTATAACAAGTATAATGCAAAGGGTATGATCATTCAAGGCTTGGCTTCACCACATAGCAAGGTGCTCCAAGGCCTTACCATCTACAACTAAGCCTATAAGACATCCCCATATGTCGTGGTTCTCATAGGTTTTTGTCTAGGCATGGTCTTAAAGCTCTCTTTTTTCAAGCATATAAAAAATAGAGGTTGAAGTGGGGATTAAAATAGAGAATAGCTCAAGTAAGCCAGGAGGGAGAAGAGAGAGTGAGGGATACTTGAATTTAAACTAGAAGTATACCTTAGTCTTCAATCCACCATTGCTTGGACCTTAGAGCTTCAAACGGAGACTTGATCTTCAAAGAATCTTAAATTTTGGAACTTAGAAATATTTTTAACCTCTCTATTTTGACTTCTGCAAAGTTTCTTTATCTTCTGGAACCTTTCTTGAATGAATATATTTCTATGAAAAAATAGAACATTTTTTAGGAGTCTTTACTAAGGATTTTTAGGCCGTTCTACGGTTGTTCAAGGATCTTTTCATGCATTATGTTAGGTATCAAGGAAGCACCCTCTGAGTGAGATTTCGATTAGAGCAAAAATGGGTTCATGAAGATTTGATTACAGAATCGTTTCCCAATGGTGAATTTTTGTCTCTAAAATAGGGGGCGGCTTGATATTTATAGGCAAACTGGGTTGGTCCCTATGCATGTAGGACATGCGTGTGGCCAAAAAATGGCCACACACATGTACTACACTCGTTTGGCCCTTGCCTATGGGGGAATGCCACATGGCACTCCTGTGCTTTCTAAACTTGGGCTAAACAAGTTTTATCTCGATCTGATCAAAATTTGGATGCATCTAGCTTACGCTTCCACGCTGAGGACTTATGCTTACTTTTCCTTGATAATCGTGGCATCCGAGAATGATTCGGGGAAATCAAACGAGTTGACGACGTTCTCTTATAGTTTTTCTTAAGCTTTGGTATTTCTTAGGTGTCTTGAATGATCTTGGTTGATGGAGAACATGGCTTGGGAAGAGAGCTTAAAAATAAGCTTTTAGAAATGTCCATGAGACGCTTGTTTGGTTTCCCGAAATAGTCATCTTTGATCCATACGATCGCAGCCTTCGGGAAGCGATCATCTTTATCGTACCACAACTATGGAAAGCCCTCTGAAAAGGCTTCAAGGAATTTCTTAATTTATGCCTTTTGCTAACCATTTGACGGTGCATTATAATCAGGGAATCGGGATTTAACAAGGGAAATAGAAGTTGACTTTTCTTCATTTCCTAAGTTTTCAAAAGTGCCCTTATTTAAGCAGTTTGACCATGACTTCCAGGCGATGTTATTGATGATCAGACTGTACCGAAAGAAAGCCTATTGCGCAAGTTTATGAGAATTTCCTAATTCGCACGTTCTATCAATCATTTGACGGTGTGTTTTAGTTCGAGAAGTAAAGAAAAAGTTGGCTTTGGATAAGTCTATGACGCGCTTCTCGATACTTGTTTTGATTAAAGTGTGTTTTGACTTTTGAGTTAAAGGACACCCCTAGAAATGCTAAGACCCTCTTCAGAGTGTCCCGAGAAAGTCCGATTCAATCTTCGAAGCCAGTGTGGTCTTAAAAAGGAGCTTAGACAGCAGGGGTAAAATAGTCATTTTGACTAGAGTTTGTCAAAATGAGACCAAAATGGACTTTATTTGGACACAAGAGTGTGTTTGACTACCTAAAGGTAGTTTGGGGTGGCCTAACCACTTCAAGGGACGTGTACTTTTTGAGAAGCTTGTTAGGGCGCCCATAAGTAAAATGGTCATTTTGATTGTTGCTCTCCAGAATGGGATCGGAATTGGTTTGAATGTCATATTAAACATACTGAACTTTCTAGAGACAATGCTGAGGGTGGCCTTATCGTCTTGAGGAATTGGTACTTTCTTGAAGGACTTGCCAAGAAAAAATGGTCATTTTAACTATGTTCTCTAGAATGAGACCAAAGTTGATTTGAATGGAATATTGAACATATCGAACTGTTTAGAGATAGTGTTGAAGGTGGTCTTATCGTCTTGAGGGATTGGTGCATGCTCAATAGACGCGTTGAGGCGTTTAGGGGCAAAATGGTCATTTTAACTGAGACTCTCCGAAATGGGAATGAGATTGGTTTGAATGGCATATTGAACATATCGGATTGCCTAGAGACAATGCTGAGGTTGGTCTTATCGTCTTGAGGGATTGGCACTTTCTCAAAAGACATGACAAGCTGCCTAAAGGTAAAATAGTCATTTTTCACCATGTCGAGCTAGCAGGCACCAGTGTTGACTTAGGTTTACAAGTGTTTCCATCACTCCTACAGTTGTGATGAGTTGGTTTCTAAAGGTATCCCGTCCTCTGGTAAATGTGTCACGACCAATAGGCATTTTCTGTCTTTTGACATTGGGTTGATTGCCGTGTGCACATGTTGACTTGTTTGTGAGTGCTTTTACCACTTTGGTGGTTTTGGCAATTGGTTCTAGAGATCACCCAATCTTGGGAAGCTACCTAATACCAAGGGGCATAATGGACATTTTATGTCAGGGGGCTAGCAGGTTTCGGAAGTAAGTCATTTAACATTTGCGAGTGTTTCTGTCACTCTGACGGTGTTGGCGAATGGTTTCAGAGATTGCTTGGTCTCGAAAAACTACATGGAATGCCTAAGGGCATTTTGGTTATTTTGGCTCTAAAACGGCCAACTGGACTCTAAAAGCAACTGTCTTGATCTTGCAATGTTAACCTGATCTTTGGAAAGTCGATTGTGGATTGATAGTGTTTTGAAGTTTTACTAGAGGAGCGGTTTGGATCAAAAATTGTTGAGTGGAAAAAAATGGGGTGCTTATAGATGACCCTCTCTTTCTGTCTTTGCTTATCGAATGTAGAAAACGATCGAGTAAGAGTCCCATTTTAGTCACAAGGTAATTGAAGGAACTTGGATGGCACAAAGTTTGAGGATTGGAACTTAAAGATTTTGAAATTCAAATTTTGGAAGGAAAATTAGGGTTAGATGCGTGTAGCACGTGCCTGGCCAAAGTTGGCCTTCTTTGGATGCACGAGGAATGTGCATGGGAACTTGCTACTATATTAGCAAGAAGTTCGCAAGGGCTATTCAGGTTTGCTTTATTTTGAGGCCTTGTGAGCTCTTTTTTAAGGATTTCAAAGGAGAGACTCTTGGGTATTCTTATAGTAAGCTCAGGAGATATTGGGTCATCGTCAGAACTGGTTGTCGTCACCGGATTCGTCGTCCAAAAATTCATACTTCGCTGGTGACCCACAGTGAGAATTTTTGAATTTTGTTGATCTCTCTATATTGGTGCTTGATTCTTGCATATTGATGGCCCTAATTAAGGTTTTAAGGTGTTTCGGACACAATGGACCAATCAATTTTGGGTTTTGACAATGATTCAAAGAAACCTAGAAACTTGATTTTGAAATGAAACATTTTATGGGAAAAAAGTTTGAAAAACCAAGGAACTTGATTTTGAAACAAACATTTTAAGAGAAAAAGTCCGAAAAACCAAGATTTTTGATTTTGAAACGAAAATTTTTAAAGGAAAAAGTTCCAAAAAACTTGAAACTTGAATCTTGAAATGAACTTTTTAGGGGAAAAGTTCAAAAAACTTGGAAACTTGATTTTGAAACAAAACTCTTTAGTAAAAAAAAGTCTGAAAAACCTAGAAATTTGTTTTTGAAATGAAACTTTTTGAGAAAAAAGTCCGGTAAATCTTAGAAACTTGATTTTGAAATAAAACTTTTTAAGAGAAAAAGTTTGAAAAACATAGTAATAGCTTTCTGAAATGAAACTTTTTATGGGAAAAGTTTGGAAAACCTTTGTATTAAGGATTCATAATAAAAAATATACTTTGTGTAATGGCTTTAGTATTTATTAATAAATTAATTATT
>CM065384.1:215000-247500 GCA_033060915.1 Euryodendron excelsum | reverse complement strand
AGGGGCCATAAAACACTTCTCTCTTTCTTATCATATCTTCTTGAACTAGATTGGCTTCGAAGTCTTCATGACTCTATAGATAGATCCTCTTGATCATAAGCTAGCCATTGGGTTGATAGAAAGACGTTCCATTTGGTGGGCTTTAAGATTTGGCCCACTCCCCTCAACTACACCATGATTACCGAGACATCTTTTAGGGGTCGCCTGATATTTCTGAGGGAGATATCTTCCAGGGATGCTTGTGATCTAGTGGGTTTGTCAGCTACTTTTGAGACAGATATTCTAGGTTTGGTCTTATGTCTGAATGATCGATACTTTATAGAGGAGCCTTCCAAGGCTAATCGGACTGTCATGAGACACTGGTTACTATTGTTTGTTATTTTTAGCTACTTCTACAACAATAATCAGTCAATGATTCCCATTTCCTTAGTTGGCTTGGTGGCGGATCTGGATACCCTTCATGGTGCTGACTTGGGGGCCTTTACTTTTGCCAGCTTTCTTCGGGGTATGAGGATTTGGACTACTAAAGCTTGGGCTGCCGTACAAGTTTCTTGCCCTTTGTGCTTTTCTGGAGTTATGAGTATTTACCTGTGAGGCATTCAATTGTGTTGGAGTCAGATCCTCTTCCCCGAGCCAGGAGGTAGGCCCGATCCTAGGTGTTGATGTGAGCTTAACTGATAGATTTTGTTCCATATGGGCCAATCTAGAGCTAGTGCAAGTAGAGGATTTGACATGGGTTAGACCAAGTTACGAGTCTATTTGAGTGGTAATTATACCTAGGAGACTTTTCTTGGCGACCCTCCTGACAAACTACAAGGACCATTTTAGAGAGAGATTGATTTGGTCTTGTGGATCATTAGTTGGGGGATTATGTATGGGTCATAAGGTAGTTGACGTCTGGCGCTAGAGGGAGGGATTTGCTACCCGTGAGGAGTATGAGTTTGCTTGCCAAGCGAGGGACAAATATCAGGTGGAGGTAGCGGGTCTAACTGGCCAGATGTCTATATTGCAAACTCAGCTAGTATGATAGCTATAACTCCTCTCCTTTTTTTTTTATTGATATATGTTTTGAACATGATGTTTTTTGGTGGAAATTGCTTTTCTCTTCTTCTTTTCTCTTTTTCTTTTTTCTCAAAGTTAGTATGAGACTGGGCTTTATCTAGCCAGCCTCCTTTTTTTGATCAATAGATTGGGGATTATGATCTGGACGATGACACTAACCTCTGACTAGCGTTTTTTTAGGATATCTCTTCTTTGGCTGTTACCCAGATTTTTATTAGCATACTCTATTTCATAAGACAAGTTGTTTTGTATATATTTATTTCAAAAACGTGGGGCGGCTTCTATGGATGAGGTTTATTTGATGTGTATGACTATAAAGAGGATACTATATGGTTAGAACATGCATTTTTATGCCAGGCTCATGACGGGCGATGAGGTTTTAACACAAGGATATCTATGTCACACTTTGGATGGATGCACAGGTTTTATAGATGCATGTCATACTTTTTGATGAATGGAACTTTTCATAGGAGAATGAATGAATACATGTCATATTGAATGTACTAGTTTATACAGGGATATGCATGCCAACTTTTGATAAATGTACAGGTATATATAGGGATGTGCATGGATGTATGTCATACTTTTAGATGAATGCTTAGATTTATATAGGAATTTAAATGGATGCATGTCATGCTTTTGGATGAATGCATATGTTTATACAGGAATTTGAATGGATGTATGTCATACTTTTAGATGAATGCACAGGTTTATACCGGGACTAATTATAAAGAAATTTCTGGGGATTGCCCCAGGGTCCAGGTTCAGTCATAAGGGGGAGAGTGTCTCCAATACCCTTTGAAATGTTAGTCTCCTAGGATCAAGACATTTTGAAATGTTAGTCTCCTAGTTTTGCCCTTTTCTTGTCAGGATGCGATAGCATTTGTCCCATTTTTGGAGATTTGACCCATTGACTCATTCATTTTTTCTCTTTCTTTTTCGTTTCTTTACTTTTTTCGGATTTCCCACTCTTAGGAATTTCTTGAATCTTTCTGGAACTCTCCTTCAGATCCTTGGACTTTCGTATGGTTTGATAAGAAGCTTGTCCATAAAGCTCTTTACAAAACTTTGACGATGTCTTAAAGAATGATGCATGTTAGTTAGAGAATTTATCCCTCGTGTTGAACTGATTGCCTATGCTTACCCCAATGTGGGGATGGTCCTTGGTTTGGGTATTTGAATGGAAAAAACCACTTACGCAGCTCTAATGGGTTGATCAAAGGAGAATGCTTCTTTTTGGATGGATAGAATGATGTCTTCTCTTCATTTTGAGAGTTTAGCTACTCACCACTTGTTAGGACATCCCTCAAGTGTGCCCTTTTGGATTTAGCAAGTTTTGCATTTCATGGTCTAGTCTACCCTTCTTCTTTTTGTCTTTTTCCTCTTTTCTAAAATCAAGGGTTATCTTTGTCAAATGAGATACTTATCTTATCTCATCCTCCAAGTTCGAGCATTACATTTCGAAGAGAATCCCTAAAAGAAATCATCATTCATAGAAAGCAAGAGACAAGTGTTCGATATTTATACTAAAAGACATGCTTTGTGTAATGATTTTAGTATTTATTAATAAATTAGTTATTCTGTTTTAATGAGAATTTATGTGAGCAATGTTTACCTTGCATTATTTATTTAATAATTATGCATTTGTATCTCTTATTGTATATAGTAAATGATTTGGTATGTAGAGTACGGCTTACATATGGAAAATCAAATCGTCGGTTCTTATGGAATATAACATTATAGTTCACAGTCTTAGATAAAACTTAAGACACCATCAGTAGGACTGTAACACAAGGTTTTAATAAGTCTATCTTGACTATAGGGAATAGTATAGTTCCAACTCCTTGCACTAGTACACTTTATGTGTATTGAACAGGATCGTGTTGAGGTAATTGTTTTTATACTGACTATAGAAAACAATTAATATGACATGATTATTATGAATGCTTATACTCTTAATCCTAATATAATAAATAGACACGTATATTTAATGCTTATTGTTTTGATTAATAAAAGAGTGAGATTCTTTATGGGTCAATAAGCTCAGTGAGTTGGACAATAATATTATGTGTATGGTGAATATTAATTATTGTTGGAATCCATATTCTGGTATAGGGATTGATAATAGCCCCTTGAGGAAGCTTATAAATATTGATTATGTCAAACTCTACAGGTGAATTATGAATCTGACATATCAAATAAGTTAAGTAGAAGGTCTCTAGAAATTAAATAAGTCTATTAAATTTAATTGTTAGTAATTTAATTTAATAGACAAGTATCTGTGATCTTAACGTGGGGAGATAAATAAGCATTTCATAATATGAAGCTCGAAATATAATTCTTAGTATGACAAAGAGTGCAATTATAATTCGTTAGTGGTATAAATTATGATTTACGTAAATTAGGATTAATCCTAATTGGATTAAGAATCCTTATTTGTGTAGAAAACCCTAGTTATGCTAATCCTATGGTCCCTGTTGTAACCTCTATATATACTCACTCAAAGAGCAGCTAGGGTGACACTTATTCATAATTGAAAGATACATGCTTTTGTGAGGAAACACTACCATACATGCTTTTGTGATGATTTAGTCTTCCATGTATAAATCGTACTCTACACACTATCATCTACAAGAGAGGGATGAATCATCGGTTCTTATGAAATATAAACTCATCGGTTCTTGATAACATTAGCCGAATATATTAATGGCTTGTTATCCAAGATGTCCCTCTTTCAACACCCTTTAGGTTAGCCCCACATCGGCTAAACTTTAGGTTAGCCCCCAGTCAGCTAAACCTCCCCTATTCAATATAAATGCACATAATGTATGAATTGTATACAAATATCACCTCATAATCCAACAATCATCCTCAATATAGATAATAAGATATTCAACATAATATGAATATGAATATTTTATACCCCACCTGTTACCGCTTTATAACCGTAATTGAGTCATCTCTTTGGTTGAGCCAAAGTGTTTTGCTTAACTTTCGAACCTATCACACACCACTACATCAAATTTGATAAAATACATATTATAATATATAACCAATGCATGAAATATGACATATTAAACCCTTACTGATGTAATGTAAAGTACAAATGCATACAAATGCAAACATTCTAACCGTCAAGGCAGTTAGAAGAAAGTTGCCGACCTCTATGGAACATGCCGACTATGATGAAAAGTGCTGACTTTGGCCTATCATATGATCGACCAGAGAAGGAAAATTGCCTATTAGACCTTAGTCAAGTAGCTTATCGTCAAGACGACTCCAGGGATTGCCCTGTCGACTAAAGGCCCCCCCGTGGTTCAACTATATAATATGCTGGCCAGACCCCAAAACTTACCATACCATCCCAACACAACCACAAATTCTTCAACGACCCAAAATGACATTCTAAGGCCATAGCAAGACTCCACACATCAAAGCTAAGAATAACATATGAGACTTAAGGCTTCCACTTGAAAACTTTAAATACTTCTCCATATCTCATCTCTAATTCACCACGATGGCATACAATGACATATACACATGCAAAAATTATAAAATATAATAAAACAAGCATGCACATGGGATTCTTACCTCAAGAAATGATCACACAAACTTCCCTTACACTTTTCTCTTCTTTTCTTTCCTTTTTCTCTTTCTTTTTTCTTTTCTTTCACTTTCGTTCTCACTCAAACACTTTTCCTCTATATCGGCTCCTCTCTTTATTCTTCCTCCCTTGACTTGAAAGCCAAAATAGATATAACTTGTATCTAATGTGCCATATGTCACACGTGCACCATTGCTAGCCACAAACACACACCTTATGCACACACTTTACATACGTGAGCCACACACTTAGGTGTCAAGCATACACATGCACACCTAACACTTCACTAATCCACATGATTAACATAATTAATTACATTTATGATAATTAATCATGATTACCGTGAGTCAAAGATTTTGCAGTCTTTAGGGCAAGGCCGATCCACAAAGAATGGTAGTGCTAATCTTCTAAAAAAGAGACTCAGATAAAAACCTACTAAGAATAATGGTGTTAACCTGAGATCAGCAAAGCCCAACATCTGCTAAGACATAGCTGACCTACATGAAATGCTCACAAAAATGATAATCCCCCCCCCCCCCCCCCCCCCCCCCCCCCAATGGCATGTTCTCATTAAATCATGGTAATCAAACTCCTCAATTAGAACAAGCACATACTAGAATGTATGCAATTAAACTAAACATGATGCTAAACAATATCGGGTATTACACTTAGACTCAAAGTCATGTTGTAATGTATCTTAGTTTCATCCCCTTTAAATGCCTATCAAAAGTATTGGCTGGGAAACTCTTCGTAAAAGGGTCTATCAATGCAATCTTGGTAACCACTATATCACTTCTCCGCACAATGTCTCGTATTGGATGATGCTTACGCTGGATGTGTTTTGCCCTCTTGTAGGTTTTGGGCCTCCCCTAGATCTAATAAAAAGTTCTTGAGCCAAACTGCTACCTCAAAGGCTGCCACATATTCAACCTCCATAGTGGAATTAGTAATGCATGATTGCTTGATACTCCTCCAACTAATGGCTCCACCTCCTATGGTAAACACATTTCCCAAGCTTGATTTCCTAGAATTCTTATATGACTGAAAATCTAAGTCTGTGTACCTAATGAATACTAGACCATCTTCCTGGTAAGCCAATATTTAATTCCTAGTCCTTTTTAGGCACTTGATCATTATCTTTACTGCAATCTAGTGTTTTCGCTCTGGGTTCAACTGATATTTGTGATTATGCCTACGCCAAAGCAAATGTCAAGCCTAGTGCAAAGCATAGCATACATGAGGCTTCCCACTGCTAATGCATAAGAATATGTCTTAATGTTCTTTAACTCAATCGGTGTTTTAGCACACTAATCCTTGAATAGAGATTCTATGTCTAAAAGGGAAGAACCCTTTCTTGAAATACTACATGCTAAATTGGGTAAGAATCATATTAATATTAATAGCTTATGATAAGCCCAACATCCTTTACTTGCGATTTCTCATAAGCTTGATCCCAAGAATGTGACCGATTTCTTTCAAGTCCTTCATATCTAATTATCCAGATAACTATACCTTAATCGAAGAAAACACATCCACATCATTTGTGATGAGAGAAATATCATTCACATATAGCACCAAGAACACCACCACGTTTCCATCACGTTTCTTATGCACACGACTCATTAATGCATTGATCAAAGCCACAAGACTTAATGGCCTAGTCAAAACAAGTGTTCCATGACCTAGATGCCACTTAAGTATATAAATGGACTTCTTAAACTTACACACCATGTGCTCTTGGCCTTTTGATACAAAACTATTTAGTTGAATCGTATAGATGCATTCATCAAGACATCCATTAAGAAAAGCTATCTTAACATTCATTTGTTAAATTTTGTAATTGAAATGAGCCGTAATGGATAAAAGAATCCGAATAGACTTTAGCATGTCTACCAGTGAAAAAGTTTCGTCATAGTCAATCCCCTCTTTCTGAGTGAACCCTTTCACAATAAGCCAAGCTTGAAGGTTTTTTACTTTTCTGTCTGCTCCTCTCTTCTTCTTATAGATCCATTTGCATCCGATGGCTTTTGTCCCTTTGGGTGGTTCTACAATATTCCAGACTTGATTAGAGTACATAAACTCCATCTTTGATTTTTATAGGCTTCTTCCTAAGTTTTGCGTCTTTATCTTGAACTGCTTTATGGTAGTTCAATTCACAGGTTCAATATCCAGTTCATTAGGGATCTTGTATTCTGATTCTTCCAAGAACATATATAGGTCATGTTAGCGTACAACCCTCCCACTACGACGATACACGATTTGTGTCTATGTACGAGTATTGATCCTTGTGCATCATCATCCTACCTTGGTTGTGGAACCGACGTGTTGATGGTGACCTCACGTGATGGTTCAGGATCAACCTAAGTCACAACGTTCCTCCCACTATGATTTGCGAAGGAATGAGATGTCAATGACTTGGTCTTGTGGTGCTTGTTCTTATACTATTGGTATTGAAGAAGTCTGTACTGGTCTATCTCCTCTCAATTCTTCTAGAACAATTCGACTTCTAGGTTTGTGGTTCATTGTATAGTCATTTTCTAATAATCGGGCATTTGTGCTAGCAATGACCGTATGATCCTTAAGACAATAAAATACACTTCGATTCCAACTTATCTGCTTTTCTTTTTAGCACATGTGATGGACTACCCCATATTTGAACATGTTGTAGGCTAGGCTTGTGCCTATTCCACAATTCTGAGGGAGTAGCAAGTACTAACTTAGATGGCACCAAGTTTAGAATATATACTATTGTTTCAAGTTCATGCCCACAAAACGAATTAGGCCAATCCAAATGACACATCATAGATTTGACTATATCCATAAAAGTTCTGTTCCTTCTTTCTGCTACACCATTTTGTTGTGGCATACCTGGTGTAGACAACTGGGATTCACTGCGCTCATCTGATAAGTTATTGGAGACTGCAAAATTTTTCACTACTCGGCTATAGTGCATACGCATAATACCAAAAAAATTATGATCTAATTATCAAAAACTAATCTACGTGGTTAGTATTATATCTTCAAGATCTCTCTAGCTTGATCCCAAATACTAATAGGTATTATCTTCGAAAACCTTCTGCTAAGATCTCGAACGGAAAGCAATAATAACAAGCACAAATTAATTACTTGAACTCAACCTTTGGACTTCAGTTGTATCCCTTGTGCACGTCTTATTCCAGAGAGAGTGAGCTCGCAATTGTTAGGGTTTCTTTCTCTCACAAAAACATATATTTCTCAATTATGAGTTGTAACCCTAGCTACTCATGGAGTGCATATATATAGAGGCTACAACAGAGACCACATGATTAGTATGACTAGGACTTTCTACACAAATAAGGATTCCTAAACCAACCAAAATTAAATCTATTTACGTAAATTATAATTTATATCACTAATGAATTATAATTGCACTCCCTATCATATTATGAATTATATTTCGAGCTTTATATTATTAAATGCTTATTTATCTCCCCATGTTAAGATCACATATACTCATCTATTAAATTAAATTATTGATAATTAAATTTAAAAGACTTATTTAATTTCTTGAAACCTTCCAGTTATTTTATTTGATATGTCAGATTCATAATCCACCTCTAGGGTTTAACATAATAAAAACTTATAAACTTTTTTAAGAGGGTATCATCAATCATGTACCGAGACACGGATTCCTTAAATAATTACTATTCACCATATGGGTAATGTTATTATCCAACTCACTGAGTTTATTGACCCACAAAGAATCTCACTCTTCTATGAATCAAAACAATAAATACTACATGCATGTGTCTATTTATTATATTAGGATTAAGAGTATGAGCACTCATACTAATTGTTACGACCCACTTCACTCTCTAGATCGAGACAAGGGGTTTTAGTTAGAAGTTCTTCATATACATAGTTCTAAAGTGAGTATTACATCATAAGACTATTATTACTACAACTGAATCCACCACTTTATTCTGTTTACAACCCAAAAACCAAAACAAAACTAGAGTTTTGTAGGAGTTGTGAAATTTATTCCCCGTATTCATTTCCTTGGAACCCAGTTGATGCCTCAATTCCTAAAAAGTTGTTTCATAAGATAGGAGTGAGCTGTGAAGCCCAATATGAATTCTATGACTTCCGTAATACACAGGTTTAAAATGCAGTGTAGTAAAATAATGCCATGACATGCATATGTACCCATTTCTTTTTATCATTAGTAGGATCCTACAAGTATGTCCTGCCTGGGGCATCATTAAGCCCAGTGGGCTCACCCTTAACACTCTTTCTCTTCAAGTTTAGTGGAGGTCCACCCATGATTATCTAGCCCATATCAAGTCAATGAATACTGATTCATGGTAGCCTCGATACCAATTGATCAGCAGTCACCCATGACACAAACCTGGGGTTCTTTCATTTATCCGGTTGTTCCTCCCTTATTCCTCCCCAGTGATGCGAACATACATGAAATGAAACCTTTGCAACTTATGCAATATAATAAAGCAGGATATAAAAATTTAGCATTTAAACAAAACTTTGGATAGAAAAGAAATGAGCATGTATCTTAGGGAATGCACAACTTCCTACCTGAATACTATTAGGCTAGTTCGGCGATATTCTCAGTTTTCGTGTCCAATATGTAAAATCATAATCACCACTTTAACACATGCTCAATATGTGACTAAAATTTTTTACATGTCTAAATGACCTCCCAGACTCGTCCTATAGGTTTAGTTACAAATTCAGAGTTTTTTGTACTCTCGTATCATTGGTTTGGTTTATCCAGTGCTTACTTTATGTATTAATTATATCATCTTTTGCAAAAGAAGTTCTCCAGCTCTTTTAAATATAACTGGAGTTTACGCTATTTTATAAAATTACTTATCTTGATAAAATAACCTTTCAAAACTCTTGTTTCGACTCCCTTTAGCTTTTTAGTCTTTTCTCACTCATTTCTCGATGAATTTTGACGAATCAAGCATCTAAAATTATCTACTCTTCAAGCCCGATCTAATCATTGTCTCAGAATAATTTTTGATTACTCTAAAAAGCCTTTGAAAGTCGCTGTTGCTGGAGAATTCGCAGCAGATTTTGTGTCTACTTTGAACTCAGTTTTCTTCATCAATTTTCAACCAAATTAGGCAAAGTTTGGGTCTAAATCAAATAACTTTCTGAGTCCTTTCTACCTACTATTCCCGAATTAAAATCAGAGCTCATTTGATTCCTTAAAATGCATCCGAAAGTCACTGCCAGTGGCTCCCCTGTTACCAGGCCAGCTGTGATTGGAGTTTTGTCCATGATCTGAGGTTACCCATTGTATTTTACCTCCATGAAACTCTAAATACCAATGCTAACAACATTCCCAAAGTATTCTACTAATTATAACGCATGCATTTAAAGTTTTTCCCTACATGCAAGGTCAGATCCTCCATTATTTAGGTTTACTCAAAATCGTGGTGTGCCAAAAGCAATGGCTTCCTTCCCGCTAGTTCTTGGCCATTTCTAGCATTAATAGTGCCTGCATGTCCTCATATAGTGTAGAAAAAGTATATATACCTTAAATCACTACTTCCTAGCTTGACCTTGCTTCTCGGAAGCCTTCCCTTCACTGGTTTCCCGAAAACAGCTGCCTTTGCCCCTTGTTCTCTCTTCCTCTCCCTCACGGCTCTCTCTCTCTCTCTCTCTCTCTCTTTCTTCTCTCTCTTTTCTTGGTAGCCTACCTATAGAGTTCTCCCCTTTACTCTATTTTCTTCTTATCCCCTAGTTTTGCTTATAGCAAAATGTGAGAAGTCCATGGCCGAATGACCTCCTATTTATACTACAATGTAGACCTCCTTGGATTGACAACTCATCTACCACTTGTTAACTTGCATGAGCATGGTTAATCATGTAATGAAATCTTTTAATCCACTTGGTAGCTTGCATGAGAAGACATGGACACGTTCATTACCACCTGTTGGTGTTATATGAAAAAAAGACTTAAGACTTTGACAATTCAAAATACATTTGTCTACTTCACCTGGAGAGAGGTTTAAAGGTTGACACATAAGATACATTTATTAGCTTCAAGTGATACGAGGGTCATCATTCTAAGAACTTCTCTCTCTCAATTGCTTCCTTAGCCGACCCAATGATCACACCACCTATGTCTTGCATGAACCAATTAAAGCTTGGCAAATCATTCCACCCAAATGGAACTCTCTAGCCGACCATACTCCTTCACCATATGTATCTATTGTTTTGTATGCATTTTTAGCTTCACAAATCCTTTATCCTACTAATAAAACTCCAAAATATAATATAAATTTAAAATTATCTTAACCACCATTAATACTAGTGTGTAAAATAAATGAGATAATAAGTCACACGTGCACTTAAAAATAATCACCACCACAAATATTTATCTTAGTAAAACTACCATGGGTTTAGTAATAAATAATTCTAAAGTTGTTACATAATTAGATAAATAATTCTCAAGTCGTTACAAAATATCAAGGTATTACACTAATCATGAGGTATTAATTATTTTATATAGTCAGTATAAAAATAATTATCTTAATATGGTCCTGTTTAATACAAACAAAGTGTTTTAGTGCAAGAAGTTGGAACTATACCGTTCCCCATAGTTAAGACAGACCTATTGAAATCTTATGGTATAATCCTACTAATGGTGTATCCAGTTCCATCTAAGACTGTGAACGATAAACTTATATTTTATAAGAATCAATGATTTGATCTTCCGAATGTAAGTCGTACTCTACACACCAAATTATATACTATAGATAATAAGAGACACACATACATAATTATTAAATAAATAATGCAAGGCAAACATTACTCACACAGATTCTCATTAAAATGGAATAACTAATTTATTAATAAATATTAAAGTCATTACATAAATCATGTCTTTTAGTATAAATCCTTAACAATAATCCACAAATTCTCTCGAGAGTTATTGCCACCACAATCAGATTATAGTGTCTTGATATATTTACCATGACGCTTCTCAGTTTCTGCCTTAAACACTCTGAATTTCTCAAATTATTCAGACTTACAGCGCATCAAATAAATATACTTATATCTTAAGTTATCATCAATGAAGGTAACGAAATACTCAAAGCCACCTCTAGCCTAGATATTTATAGGGCCAACAAATCAAAGTAAACTAATTCTAATGACTCTTTTGCCCTATTACCTTTGACAATAAAGGTCCACTTGGTCATCTTACCTTTTAAGCAAGATTCATAGACTGGCAGTGATTGCACTTCCTATGAACCTAATTGTTGATTTTGAACTAGTCTTGAAATCTATCTTAGATTAATATAACCTAGGCATAGGCGCCAAAAATAGGTTTGGTTAAATTCAAAAGTTTGTTTTTTCTTACATGATGGTGTATTAGTATTATTCAATTTAGTTTCAGTATAGAAGATATATGATTAATAATATAAATACCATTCACCAATGTACCAAAATAGATAGAATATTTATTTAACTTGATTGCAATCGAGTCATTAATATAAACGCAATATCCTTAACCAACCAATCTAAAAATTAAAATCAAATTCATTTTAATAGAAGGTACATAAAGAGAATATTTTGATGTCAATGTTCTATCTCTACCAAATGAAATGTTAATGTCTCTTACGACAACTACTGACACTCTCGTGCCAGTTCTCATAAATATGTACATATGTTTATGACTAAGCTGGCAGGTTTGCTAGAACTCCTACAAAAATATACATATATGATTAGTGGCTCCCGTATCTACACACCAGGTGTAGAAAGATAACACCGTTAAATATGTTTCAATCACTAGTGAATGAGATTTACCTTTATTGTTCTATTTAGCTACACAAACCAGACATTGCAGCTTCCACTGCCTCGATTGCTTACAGATGAAACATTTGCCCTTTGAATTTTTCACTCCTCCCTGAGACCCATGAGCTACCTAAGGAGTTGGCTTTTTATTTTTGATCCTTTTTCTGCTTCTTTCCTTTCGGTTTATAAGTATTACATTTCTCAGTCAGTAGAACAACAATGGGCTTCTTGACGAGACCCTCAACTGCTTAAAACTCTTTAAATAGTTCTGCCATTGAATAAAAGAACTTATTCATGTTGTAATTCAGGCAAAACTATTTAAAGGAATCAGGCAGTGGCTAGAGAATGATATTGACTTGGGTTTTCCCATCGATTTCAGTTTTAAGGTTCTCTAGTTCATTTATAAGATTCATCATTCATATGAAGAAATGTTAGATTTTGGTGACCAAACTCAACAATGGTTGCAAAAGTAGAAAGCCAAAACTAATGGTGACAAGAAAACATAGTCTCAAAATGTTAGTTGCCTAAATATTGATGCCAAGCTTTCTCGCCAGTGGAAATTTATTTTGAGACCAACCTAATGTAGTTTTTGCAACCAAATGCCTCTGGTTGCACAAAAGTTCTAAATTAAGCATTTTGGTGACCAACATATTTAGTCGCAAAATGTTAAGCATTTAGTGACCAATCTGTTGTCGCAATAGTAAGTTATCAAAACACATTGTTGCTTTGCAACAGATAAGAGACACTTTTGTGACCAATGTTCTTCGTCAGTGTAAACTATGTATTTTGTGATCATTATCTTGCTCGCAATAGGCAAGGGAGACTTGGCAACCAAGTGAAGTCATCATTATAGTTAAAATAAGTTATTTTCAGACAATAATGATATTTTGTCCCAAAATGGCATATCTAGGCTACTAACACATAATGCGACAAAAAAAAGTTATTTATTTCATTGTCACTAATTACAAGTCTCTAATACGCAACATTTGTTAATTATGTATCTTAAATAGTTATTAGAATCTCTCAGGTTTTTCACTTAAACATTTAATTTATAAGTTTCTATAATTAGCAAAAATTCACACTCCTACACTTTGTACAAAATCCCCCTATAGTACTTGAATTTTATGTGGAACAATTAACCCCTACCCTTTACAAAAGTTGTAACGCCAACATGATCTTAGCTTCCATTTCTAAAGCAAATAAAAAATGTCATTTGGCAATTTTGCAAGGGGTCATTGTGCAAAGGGCCACATAGCCATTTTTCAAGGGCCACATGCAAATTTGCTTTAAATTTTAAACAAAACCTAACATAAGATTGATGTTAAAATTTTTTTTATATATGTAGGAGTTTTATTGTTCAATTAGAACTCGTATTATGCACGGAATGTAGAAAATAAATTTAAAATTTTTAAATAAAATAAAAAATGAGTTTTACTAAACAGTAAATTACTTAAAGCTAAAAATTTATCCAAATCTATGCATCTATATCTGTAAGTGGGATTTTCGAGAAGGCATAGCCGTTCACTCGAGCCAACATCAAAGAGCACCAACTTACTACAAAAAAGATTGAGAAGTTAGAATGGGTCGACCCTCTTTGGGCCGATCATACTTCGATGATTAAGTTAGCAATCTTAATCGAGAATCAAATGAACAAAGACTGTGTATGCTTGAAATCAATTGTCCATACCTCGCTCCTTAGGGCTTTGGTATTTATAGTATAATTAATGGAATGTTAACCCTTGTGTCTACCTTAAGGTCATCATGACCTAACTCGTAGACCACATCATTTATCACTAACTGATCAAACATGAGTCCAGCTTTACCGTCATGCTAGAATTTGGCTAATGGGACGTAAGCGTGGACGTCGTGTGGCCAATTGCTGCTGTATTAAATGCAAGTCGTCTCCGCATTAAATGCTGAGTTCAGAGCATTAAATGCTCGAACTATACACGTAGGTTGGGCTCGCCACGTTCGACCTTGGGCCTGAGGTCGACAATGCAGGCCTGGTCGCATTGCTGATCACTTGGTCTAACTCGCAACCCAACTTTATTCACTTAATGTTTATTGGGCTTGTCCTGGAAAATTGGGTTGGAACTCTTTGACCCACAATTGCCCCTAGCCCTTGCACCCTTTTTGACTCCTCAAAGGGTCAAGGGCTGCGTCGAGTCAATCATGACTCTCTTTTAGGCATGCTGCCATTTTGGCGGTTATTTGTCCATATGGACAGTGCGGATTTAAAGACGTAGTGAAGAGATGCTGGGGTATTGATAGCTGATGTGACGTTACGCTGCTATGACATGATTGCTACCGTTTTGCATGAATGAACCGGTAGCAAAGGCAAGTATAAAGGAGGGTGCCCTTTTCGGTAACGGGCGCTTGTTTGCTTCGCCTTCTTGTTTGAGAGTGTCCCTTGCTTAGCCCCTCCACTGTAAGTCCCTTCTGCGCTTATCTTTCTTTCATAAAATTTTCTTTTTGACGGTTGTCCCCTAATGGTAGTGCGTCTAAGAAAAATGGTAGAGAGATCCCCGATCAAATCGGGCTGGAGTTGGTAGACTTCAATGATTTTCATATGGAAGAGACCAAGAAAGGGATGCCCTTCCCGGTTATCGCCATTGTTGAGGGAGGGCTTAGGTTTCCCCTGCACCATCTCCTTCAAAAGTTCATTGTTGACGACTGGGTGTGAACATAAGGTTGCTGAGCTCAACTACTGTTACACACTTTGTAAAGTAGGGGGCGAGAGTTTGAAGGTGTATCTCTGGGCCGTTAATAACAATAGGGAGATAGTGAAGTGTCTACCTTCCTCCAGGAATGGCGTAGAAGACATTAGGGTTTAAGTATCCGGCTCCTGGGAGTTCGGCGACCTTCCTTCGAGAGAAAGACTGGCGGGGCGGTGACTTAGACTTCCTTAGGAAATAGGTTCAATACAGACTTATAATTAACTTTCTCCATCTTTTTTGCTTTGCTTCTAACCTTGTCTTTGCCATTCTTGCAGAAATGAGAAAGAGGTCAAAAGACATTGCTTGGGGAGGCAAATTCATTAATTTGAAAAAGGTCTTGGATTTTTGTGGTCAGGGCAAGGTGAGAGACCTTGCGCGAACTCCCCACATTTTGCTGAACTACCCGCTTTGCTACTCCTCATTTACTGCAAAGATGGGGGTTCCGCTAAGCGTCCTTGCGACATTGGCCGAGCAGGGTACAAAGGGGGATTTTGAAGAGATTCCTATTGGTGTTACCGTCAAAAGGGCATACGCCGCCTGTCAAGTTGTTGTTGCTACTCCACGCCCATCTGACCCTGTTGCTGAGGAACAACAGATTCTCATAATTCAGTCCGATTCAAATAGCTTGGCATTAACATCGGAGCCTTTAACCGTGCTCAACCGCCGCATTAAGCTAAGTAAGAGGAAGTAAATGGCAGCCTTATCTCCTGACGAAGACGAAGAGATGGGCCTCAAGGAGATGATGTTTACCGCGGCGGGGAAGCCAATAAAGAAGGTTGACACAAAAGCTGTCGATCCCCTGGCCATGGACTTGGAGAATCCCCTAATCGAGGACGTGGCACCTCCATAGAAGAAACCGGGTACTCGGCAGTAAAAGAAGAAACCACCCGAGGCAGCCATCCAACCGCCAACTCCAAAGAAGGCGAAAGTCAGCTCTAAAGGTGCCGCTGAAGATCCGGCTAATAACAAGCCTATGATTATCATCCCGAACATTCTAGGTCGGCGTATGACGACTGCCGATTCCATGATTGACCAAACTGAGGTGGCGTGGGGTGTTATCCACAACGCTCTGCCGAAGAAGGACATCGTGAAGCTAGAAAGTGCCAATGACCTGAATGTTTTTATGGGTGCCTTCCATGACTCTCTTTTGGTAATTAGTTCTTCTTATCCCTTTAACTTTGTTCTTGATTATTTTGACTCCTTATTCAAACATGTAATCTTACTGTGTGGGGCTGCCTCATCGCTATGGAAGCAATGAGTCATTTTCAGTCCCTTGCCGAGCACCATCAACAATTAGTCGAAGAGCACGTCAAACTGAAGAAGGAGTGGCTGGATGCCAGTCAAGAGAGACTGTTGCAGAAGAAGAAGGAAGAGAAGGCCATGGCAAAGCTGAAATTGGTTACCACTAACTTTGAGAAGAGGGACAAAAAGGCCACTGCTTTGCTGGAGAAGAACGAAGAACAGTCTGTGGAACTATTCCAGGCTAAAGCCGAGATTGAAGCATTGTAGGCTAAAGTGGCCAAACTAAAGGCAAACGAAGAGGTCATAATGCAAAGGGGTACTGATAGGGCAGCCAAAGATCTTGCTATTAAGATGGCGGACCTGAGTCGGGTCATCTTCTGGGAGGGTTGGAACGGCACCCTTCTGGTTGCTAAGGTGGAAAAGTCCTCTAACGTGTGGAAGGTATGCCCTGACTACTTTGATATGATAGAGGACTACTCTGTTGACCCTGAGAAGGTGGTTGCCAACACCGAACAAAAGAGAAAACTGGCTCAGGAGGCCACTGATAAAGAAGCCAAATCTGCTGCCGATCTGCCAAATGCCACTGATGAAGCTTCTGGTAAGAAATCGGCTGAGCCTTCTAAAAAGTCAGCAAAGAACATAACTGATAATTAGCTTTTGTACTCCTTTTCTTGTTTTCTCTTTATGTAATCAACGTTTCCCATTAATACAAGCCCCTTTGCCATACTTCAACTTTGCAAATTTGTTAGGCTTTATAATTATACCGATTTGAATGAGTTATTCATAACCAAGTTTGAATTTTGGTTTGTGCTTGTGTATAGAGCTCTGGACTACCCTATTTGGGTAGGACTAACTCTAGGTTTTTTTTATTTGATCTTTTTTTTAAGAATTTGTTACCTTCATAGGCAGACCTGTCCAATTTGGACATGTCCAAGTTTTTAGACTTGGTTTTTGGTGACCTTCATTGGTTGACCTATCCAACTTGGACAGAACCAAGTTTTTACACTTGGTTTTTTATGAGCTTCATTGGCCGACCTATCCAACTTGGACATGACCAAGTTTTTTCACTTGCTTTTTTAGTGACCTTCATTGGCTAACTTGTCCAAATTGGATAGGACCAAGTTTTTACACTTGGTTTTTAGTGACCTTCATTGGCCGACCTATCCAACTTGGATAGAAACAAGTTTTTACACTTGATTTTTTATGACCTTTATTGGCCGACCTATCCAACTTGGACAGAACCAAGTTTTTACACTTGGTTTTTGGTGACCTTCATTGGCCAATCTATCCAACTTGGACAGAATCAAGTTTTTACACTTGATTTTTGGTGACCTTTATAAGCCGACCTATCCATCTTGGACAGGACCAAGGTTTTTACACTTGGTTTTTTATGACCTTCATTGGTCGACCTGTCCAACATGGACAAGACCAAGTGTTTACACTTGATTTTTGGTGTTTTAGAGTGGTATCAAGAGAGGCATCAGATGAGTAAATTTGTTTGAAAGACTTCAAATTTTATTGATCATATGAAGCTTCGGAAAGACCAAACATTACTAAGTAAATACATCATACAGGAGTCAATTCTACTAATAAAATTTCCTCAGGTTGTTCGCGTTCCAAGGTCGGTAGCTGTCTTCCATTTTCAACAGATTCCGGTCGGTATGCCCCCACGCCAACTTAGAACGCCACTTTGTAAGGACCCTTCCAATTGGGGCCGAGCTTTCAATCCGCTGGATTCTTTGTTGCCCCCAACACTTTCTGCAAAACTAAGTCTCCTTGTACAAAGGATCTTAGCTGAACCCATTTGTTGTAGGAACGAATTAACTGTTGATGATATCTAATGAGCTTAATCAAGGCAGCCTCTTTATTTTCTTCTGCAGGATCAAGGTCTCTAGCCAGGGTCTGGTCGTTAAGTCCAGTGTTGAATACTGCCAATCTGATTGTTGGTAGTCCGACCTTCAAGGATATTACTGCCTCCTCCTCGTAAGTAAAAAAAAAGGGTGTTTCTCCAGTAGACCTCCTCGGGGTAGTTCTATAGGATCATAGGACACTGGGCAGTTCCTCCCCCCATTTTCCTTTAGCCTTCCAGCCATTTCTTGCTCTTGTTCAGCATAATTTTGTTGGAGCTTTTGGGTTGCCCGTTGTAATGCGGATAGGCCGGCGTTGATTAGTAGTTTTTGATTCCGAGCTCCTCGCAGAATGACCTGAACATGTTACCATCAAATTAGGTGTCGTTGTCTAAGACAAGTGCCTGAGGTATGCCGAACCTTATTACTATGTTTTTTCAAGTGAATCTTTTGGCGTCAATCTCTCTAATGGTTGACAGGGGCTCTATCTCCACCCACTTGGTGAAGTAGTCTATCGCCACAATGAGAAACCTCCTATTGCCTGGAGCTTGGGGCAAAGGCCTGACTATGTCCAGTCCTAACTGGGCAACAGGCCAATGGCTAGTTATAGTTATGAGTTCCTTAGCGGGCTGATGTATAATTGGAGAGAACTTTTGGCATTTTTCACGTCTTAGCACATACTGGGCAACGTCTTTTTGCATATAGGGCCACCAATACCGCTGTGAGATAGCTCGGTGGACCAAAGACCTTTCACCATCGTGACTTCCACAGATCTCTTCATGGATTTTGAACAGGATGCCTTGTATTTTGTCCGGGTGGACACAGTGCAAGTAAGGACCTATGAAGGATCTTCTGTAGAGTTCTTTGGTTGGTGACAGCCAGTATCTGAGTGCTTTGTGTTTGACCCGTCTAGCTTCATTCTTGTCATCTGGTAACTCGTCTTTGTCAAGATAGGAGATAACTAAGTCCATCCATGATGGTCCCAGCTATTTTATAGCCAGAGCTTGCTCCTCTTCATGAAATATGCTCGGTCTGGCTAAGGTCTCCACATGGATTATTCTTTTTGATCTTGACTGTAGGGCTACTACTAGTGTAGCCAAGGCATCAGCATGAGCGTTGTTGTTGTAGTTGATCTGTAGGAGTTTATACTTGCCAAACTTGGTCAGATTCCTTTGCTTTTGCTTGTTACTATATTATTCGGTCATTTTTTACCGTGTATTCTCCCGTGATTTGATTAACCACTAATTGGGAGTTCGAATTGATGACGATCTCGGCAATCTTTAGTTCAATGGCTCGGTGCAGTCCGGCAAGCAGGGCCTCATATTCAGATTCATTGTTTGAGGTAGTGAACTTGAGTTTAATAGCTTGCTCAATTGCCAAACCGTCTGGTGTGATGAGCACTATGCCCGAATCTTGCCCCCTAATCATTGGACATTCTGTCAACAATGAATTTCCAATGATCAACATTTTCCCAAAGGTCCAAAGGAAGGTCATCGTGTTGGTGAGCAGAGGGTGTTGTTGGTTCATTCTCTGGTTGTATTTTAACAGAGAATTTGGCAATAAAGTCAACAAGTACCTAACCGTTAACTGTTGATCTTGGGTAGAATTTGATGTCAAATTCTCCTAGCTTAACGGCCCACTTTGCTAGTCTCCCAGAGAAGTTGGCCCTTCTAAGCAATGATTTTAGGTGATGTCAGTGAGGACATTGATGGTATAGGCTCTAAAGTAGTGCACTAGTTTGCGAGACGCCACTATCAGAGCAAGTGCCAATTTCTCCAGTGGTAGGTACCTACTTTCTGCCCCAAGAGTGTTTTATTGACATAATAAATGGGCTTCTATTGCCAATCTTATTGCCACAGCAGTATTGCACTTACTGCGTGCTTTGATATTGCCAAGCAGAGAAAGAGTTCTTCATGTTTGAGTGGGGTGGAAAGTAGGGTGGCTGTGTCAGGTACTTCTTCAAATCTACAAGGGCTTGGTCACACTCCAGAGTCCAACTGAATTGCTCCCGTTTCTTGAGAAGCTGGAAGAATGGTCTGCACTTATTCGAAGATCGGCTGATGAATCTGTTAAGTGCCGCTGCCATACCAGTCAACTTCTATACTTCTTTGGCGTTCTTTGGTGCTTGAATGCTCTGGATTGCACTAATCTGTTGTGGATCTACTTTAATTCCCCGACGTGTAACTAAGAACCCCATAAATTTCCTTGAGCTGACTCCGAACACGTATTTGGAGGTGTTTAGCCTCATTTTGTATTGCTTTAGGATACCGAACACTCCTTTCAGATCTTCTAAATGGGAGTTGTTAACTTTTGTTTTAACCACCATATTGTCGATGTAGACCTCCACAGTGCTGCCAATATGGACCTTGAACATTTTGGTGACCAATCGCTGGTAAGTGGCCCTGGCATTCTTCAGACCAAAGGGCATTACCTTGTAGTAGAAAATACCCCTTGAAGTGATAAAGGTGGTCTTCTCCTGATCATCTTCATGGAGAGAGATCAGGTGATACTCGCGATAAGCATCCTAGAAGCTCATCCTCTTGAAACCGGTTGTTGCATTTATGAGCTAGTAAATCTTGTGAAGAGGAAAAGGGTCTTTGGGGTATACTTTGTTTAGATCGGTGAAGTCAACACATACCCTCCACTTGCCGTCCTTCTTCTTCACCACCACGGTATTTGAAAGACAGCTTGGGTAGTGGATTTCCTGAATTGCCCCAACATCTAGGAGTTTTTCGATTTCTTTAATAACGGCATCTACATGTTGTGTTGACGCCCTCTTTCCTTGTTGGACCACAGGTCGACACTGTGGGTTTACATTCAATCGGTGGCAGGCCACCTTGGCTTTGATCCTTGGCATGTCATAAGGAGTCCAAGCAAATACCTCAAGGTAACTTGTCAGCAGCTTAATTAAGGATTTTTCTTCAGCTTTGGATAAGGATGTGCCGATGACAAAATACTTCTTACCTTGCCAATCGATGTAGATTTTCTTTAGTTCTTTAATGGTTTTATTCTCCGGAGTTTATCCTACATCATCAATAGTAGGTGTGTCCTCATGAAGTTCCATCATCTATACCTTGTCAACTTTCACTTTCGTGGTGCACACCGTCAGGAAGTATTGTTTTGCGGCTACCTGATCTCCTCTTATCTCTCCTACTCCTCCAGGGATAGGGAATCTGATTAGCTAATGGTAGGATGATGGAATAGCCTTTATGAGGTGTAACCATGTTCGTCCTATAATTACATTATAGGGGGAAGGCACATTAACCACTAGGAACTTGGTTTGCAAGGTAATCCCTCCAGCGGTCACAGGAATTATCACCTTCCTCAGAGGCCAAATCAGGTTTGAACTAAAGTTAACTAACGGGTTGAGCGATGGCTGCAGGTCAGACTCTTTCAGCTCTAATTTTTTAAAGAGGCTGTAGTATAGGACTTTGGAGGAAGTTTCTTAGTTAATGAGTAATCTTCTAATGTCACAACCCGCCATTCTCAATGTCACAACCAAGGCATCATTGTGGCGGGTCTACACCCCCACGAGGTCTTCATCAATGAAGGTTATGGCCGTAGCGTTACTGCCGGCCTTAACCTTTTTGGACGGAGGCTCTATTTGCATTACCTCCCTTAACTGAGCAGCCTTCTGTATCTCAGCCCTGTATTGATGTGGGTCAACGGCTTCTGATTTAGCTGAACCATGCAACATGTTGATTACTCGGATCGGTCTCACTTCATTATCCTTCTGTGGGACAACTTCCTGCCTTGGTTGCTGGCCTCCCACTTTGTTTTTTCCCAATCAATGTACTTATTGAGATGACCAGCTTTGGCTAAGTCTTCCAAGTGGCTTTTGAGATGCTGACACTGTTCTATCTGATGTCCCTTCTCCTGATGATAAGAGAAAAACTTCTTCTAGTCTCGGGACACAGGGTCTCCTCCCAACTTCGGGGGCCATTTGAAAAAGGGCTTGTCACGAATCTGAGGTAAGATTTTGTAAATGGGATATTTAAAGACTCGGTAGACCCCTTCATTCGCCTTCCTGCCCCGATTGTTGTTATCTTCTCGCCGAGGCTTCTTGGCTTCTCTTCTATTTGTTCTTTCAGCAACAATACCGACCTTCTCCAATTGGGCATATATCTCGATTCTGGCCACCAACTCCTGCACTGTGAGGGCTGATTTCTTCATTAAGGATTGCTGCAAACGGTGCTCCCTGGGCAAGTTGATCTTGAATTGGGTTACAGCCAGCTGCTCACTGCACTTATTGATCTTGCTATACGCTTCCCAGTAGCGCCTTGCGTATGCTTGTAATCTTTCTCCTTCGTTCTTTTGTAAGGTAAGTAGGAAATCTACCTCCTTGGGCTGCATACTATTGGCTATGAAGTGAGCAGTAAAGAGCTCAGCAAGTTGCCTTCAGTTTGACACCGACTTGGATGGCAACCAATCGAACCATCGTAGGGCCACGTCCCCCAAGCTAGAGGGAAAAATTTGGCTCATCAAGGAGTGGTCTCCACGCCCTAGCGCCATCATTTGCTTATAATGTCGAACATGACTTACTAGATCAGCCTTTCCATCATATGAAGTGAATTTTGGTGGTGTGCACTTTCGTGGAGGTTGGCGGGACTCAATCTCCTCCATGAACAATGTGGATGCAATTTGGTTCAGGGCCTTTTTAATCATGTCCTGGGTAGTGTGGTCTTTGGGATGTTACTTTTTATCCTCCAGCTTTTTATTGAGCCACTCTTTCTGTTACTGACCAGCTTTTGTTCGATCCTTGTTTTGTGGCGTCTGGCATCTCCTACAGCACCGATATGCTCGCCTTGCGACGCAGCGTTTGGTGCTAGAGGTGTAACTTCCTCTCATTCGTGCTATGGGTGTGTCTTTGCTTCGAAAGTCCCGACTCCTTATGATCCTTTCATGGTCCAAGCATCCTCCTCTGTCGCATTTATCTCTTCTGGAGATTGCCTTCCTCATGGCCCAAACTTGATAGGTAAGGTAGGTAATTTCTTTGTCGCGTGGCCAAAGCTCCCGCTCGGCAGAATGGAGCATATGGTTGCTAGGGACGCGTCCACAGGAGGGTAAAGGGGCAAGGTCCCGGTGGTGGCTTTTGTGGAGGTTTGGCTCCTTGATGTAGTTTGGGTCTCTCCACAATCCGTCTTGTTCTTTCTGGTGGGTCCCAACAGGGGACCAGATTTTCAACCTTGGTGGTGGTCTACCGGGGTAGATTGACAGCATGCCGAATTGGTATAGGATTTGCTGGAGGAGGTCTTATTTCCTCGCTCAGTGTGGTTTGCTCCTCTTCCCATTTGGATGTTGGTACTCATGGTTATCTTGACCTTTCTACATATGGCACCAATTGTAAGTGGGATTTTGGGGAAGGCCTAGCCAATCACTCAAGCCAATATCAAAGAGCACCAACTCGCTATAAAAAGGACTGAGAAGTTAGAATGGGTCAGCCCTCTTTGGGCTGATCACACTCCGACGATTAAGTTAGCAATCTTAATTGAGAATCAAATGAATAAAGACAGTGTATGCTTGAAATCAATTGTCCATACCTCTCTCGCTCCTTGGGGCTTTGGTATTTATAGTATAATCGATGGAGTGTTCACCCTGTGTTTACCTTAGGGTCATCATGACCTAACTTGTAGACCATATCATTTGTCTCCGACTAATTGGACATGAGTCTAGCTTTACCGTCGTGCTAGAATTTGGCTAATCGGACGTAAGCGTGGACGTTGCATGGCGAGCTGCTGCCACATTAAATGCGGGTCATCTCTGCATTAAATGTTTAGTTCAGAGCATTAAATGCTCTGAATATACATGTGGGTTGGGCTCACCGTGCTCGACCTTAGGCCCAAGGTCAGCAATGCGGCCTGGCCACATTGCTGATCACTTGGTCTGACCCGCAGCCTGTAAACACCCCATTTTTGACCGCTCGGCAATTTACACTTCGTCCAGACTTGTGTTCAAGTCATTGTGGGCATATTCCAATCGAAACCAACTTTCTAAGTCCAAATCCTGTCTTTCCATCGCTTTGCGGGCCTGCCAGGCCCAAATAGAGGCAAAATGACCAAAATGCCCTTAGGGGCATTGTCCTTTCCAATCTCTCTCTCGAGACAATTTATTCCTCGAGATGGTTCCAAGTCAGGCACGTCTTTCCAAAGACGGTAAGTCCCCTTTCTAATCCCTCTCTCGAGACAGTTTATTTCTCAAGACGGTTCCAAGTCAGGCACGTCTTTCCGAAGACGGTAAGTCCCCTTTCCAATCCCTCTCTCAAGACAGTTTATTTCTCGAGACGATTCCAAATCAGGCACGTTTTTCCGAAGACGATAAGTCCCCTTACCAATTCCAATCCCTATATTGAGACAGTTTATTCCTCGAAACAGTTCGGCACGTTTTTTGAAAAAAATCTCTTCAAAACGGTAAGTCCCTTTAAACCTGTCGACCGGGACGAGACCCCAAGTCCCCTAGATGGTAGAACGGTCCACCTTTGGCGCCTGCTAGCCCGCCAATACAGAAATGTTTGTTTAGGCACGCCTTCCGAGAAAGTTGACTGCTCAGGCGCTAAGTCCCTTTAGCAGCTTCCCGAGATCAGGCAGTCTTGGGAATGATCGCGAACCGTCAGAGTAGTGGAAATATTCGCAAACAGGTCGATATAGGGAATCGCCAACAAACCCCTGTGTCACGACAACCGTCGTTAGAGTGGCGAAAACACTCAAAACCCAGGTCAACACCAGTGCTTGCTAGCCCACTTCGGTGAAAAATGACCAAACTGCCCCTTGGGCAAATTTCGAGACTTTTCGGTCAAGATGACCATTGAGCCCTTAGGCATCCGAACACCCCGGGAACCATACCGGCTATGCGTATCAAACCGGTAACCTCTTGAGAATGCTTCTTATAGTATTCTCAACCATCCTCTATCTTTCCGGATCATTCTGAGTCAATTCCGCCAAACCTGGTACAAAATGACCATTTTGCCCCTGGCGGGCCGGGCTCCTTTTCCGACCACACCGGCTCTGGGTATCAAACCGGTAACTTCCCAAGAATGCGTTTATAGTATTCTCCACCTCTCTTTATCCTTTTCGGATCATTCCGAGTCAGTTCCGGCCAACTCGGTATGAAATGACCATTTTGGCCCTAGCGGGCCGGTCTCCTCTTCCGACCACACCGGCTCTGGGTATTAAACTGGTAGCCTCCCAAGAATGCTTTTTACAGTGTCCTCAACCTTTCTTTATCCTTTCGGATCATTCCGAGTCAGTTCCGGCAAACCCGATATAAAATGATCGTTTTGCCCATGGTGGGCCAGTCTCCTTTTTCGACCACACCGGCTCTGGAAATCAAACTGGAAACCTTTGGGAACATTCTGAATAATGTTTCCAAATCTCAGGTCTTCTTCTGGGACAGTCCAAGTCCGTCCCGGCAGCTTTCCAATTCGATTAACCGTTTTGTCCCCAAAGGCCCGGTCAACCCTTCCGACATATCCTATCCTCACTTTTCAAGTCAAATACCTCTGGGATACTATTTTAAGTGTTCTTGCTCTTTTTCGGCCTTCCGGGTCATTCCCGGTCTCCCAAACTCCTTCCCAGACTTTCCGAAGTCACTCATAGTGAAGCCAGGCTAAAAATTGCATGGTAATCACTAGTACAGGCGCCCAAATCTAGTTAAAGATACGTTGCTTGCTGACCTTAAACATTTCCTAAATGGATGGCACCACTATTGGCGCCACTAGTAGTGGCGCCAAGCCAAAAAATGACCTGGTGCCACTCCTAGTGGCGCTAGTGTAATTTTTGGCCTGGCATCACTGCAACAGGCGCTAGTGCATTCCTCTTTCTATAAATATAGAGCATCTTCTAGTGTGAAAGGGGTCGGCAAACTCAGTCTAAAAACACCAATATTCGATATACAGAGCTCAAACACTCCCTAAACCCTAGCTTCCCTAGGTTTTCCAAATCCTAGCCACCATACACTAAACCCTAGCCTTCTATACACTCATACACACCCCCCATACACTTATACACTAGCCTCCAACTCTCCTTGGAAGACTTGAAGAGCTGCAATCTGAAGTTTAAAGATTGAAGACAACTCTTGAAGATTGAAGACGAAGATCAAGACGAAGACTGAAGACAAGCAAGGCGCACAAAATAAACAAGACACAAGGTAGACTTTCTCTTTAAATTTTCGCACTTTCCCCTCTCTCTTCTCTCTCCTAACCCACTTGGGTTTTCTCTATTTTAATCCCCCATCTCTTTCCCCCCTTTCTTTGCATGCTTGAAACAAGGGGACTCCAGGTCCATGTGTAGGATTAGACTATTGGAGGGTCACCGTGTCGGGGGCTTTCCTTTAGGCTAACCGGAGCCCCCTTGATTATGTGGTGAAGCCTTAACCTTGTATGTTCACGACCCCAAATTTGCATTGTGCATATCATGATTCTTGCATTCTTCCAAAAGTTATTTTCAAAGTTGTTTTCAAAATCGTTTTTAAATTTGTTTTTAAAGTTGCATCAAAATCTCTTTTTTCAAAAACTTGTTTTCAAAATCACAATCCTAGGGTGATTCAAGTCTTTCCATGGCTAGGGTTGCTTTAGAAAAGTGTTACATTCGAAGTGACCAATATGGTCCATATTTTAAATTCTTGTTGTGTTTGAAACCACTTTTTTAAAGTGGTTCTAGCCCTCTTGTGGTTGGAATCGCTTTAGGAAAGTGAGACATTTTTATACTTTCTAAAAACTTTCTCTTCAGAAATTTCTTTCTAAAAATCTCTTTTTCAACATGCTTTCCTAAAACTCTTCTTTCCAAAGTTGTTTTCAAAAACTCCCTCCTAAAATCTATTTTTCACAACTCCCTTTTTCAACTCCTTTCCAAAACACTCTCTCCAAAATCCACTTTCTAAAAACGCTCCCTAAAAATCTTTCTAAAAAAAACTCTCTTCCCAAAATCTTCCTTCTAGAAACTCCCCTCTATGATTTTCCTTTTAAAATCTTCGTTTCCAAAAACACACTTTCCAAAAACTCCTTCTCTTTAAAATCTCTTTCTAAAAACTCTCTCTTCAAATTTACTTTCCAAAAATTCCTCTCTCGGATTTTCTTCTAAAAACCTTTGTTTTCAAAAACGTACTTTCCAAAAACTCTTTCCTTAGAGCCCAAGTCAAGCCCTAGAGCTAACCATTAGGAGACCCTAATTTTCTTTCCAAAAACATGGTTTTCAAACTTTGCCCCAAACCTAGGTTTCCAAACCTCTTGTTCTTTACATCCAAACCATACATATTTTCAAAACCTATTTTCTACGTCAAAACTATAGCATTCCAAATCTAGGCTTTCTAAAACTCCCCTTCCCAAATCCATGCCAAATCCAATTTTCCCTTTAGGAAACCAATTCCAATCTTCCCTTTAGGAAACCAAATCTAATTTTTCCTTTAGGAAACCAAATTCAATCTCTCGTTTAGGAAACTAGGTCCAATCCTCCGTTTTTGGAAATAAAATAAAATCTTCTCTTTTAGAAACGAAATCCAATCCCTTGCTTTAGGAAATAGGAATCTTAACCCTTCCTAATCCAAATCTTTCAAAATTCAACTGTCTCCTAATTTCCTACTTTCCTAAACCATAAGTTTCCTAAAACTTTCAAATATTTCCTTAAACATTAAACTTCCACATCTTTCCTAATTCAAACCTTTCCAAATCTTAACTTTCCAAACCTTTTCAAATCTTTCTTAAACTCAAACCTTTCCAATCTTTCCTAAACTCAAACCTTTCCTAATCTCAAGATCTTCTAAAACTCTAAAACTTTCTAAATCCTAAACTTTCTAAATTTCAAATCTTTTCAAATTCGAAGTTTTCTAAATTCAAAATTTTCTAAACTCAAAACTTTCTTATTTCAAAACTTCCTTGTTTTTTAAACCTTCCGAATTCAAAACTTTCCTAAGTTGAAACTTTCTTAATTCAAAACTTTCCTAAGTTGAAATTTCCTTAATTCAAAACTTTCCTAAATTGAAAGCTTTCCTAATTTCAAAACTTTCCTAATTCAAAACTTTTCCAATTCAAAACTTTCTTAATTCGAAACTTTCCAAAAATGAAACTTTCCTAATTCGAAACTTTCCTAAATCGGACATTTCCTAATTCGAACATTTCCTAAAATCCAATCTTTCCAAATCTTCCAAGTCCAACATTCGAGTCAAACCTTTCTAAATTTCAAGTCTTTCCTAAGTCTCATCTTTTCTAAGTGTAGGTTTCCTAAACCTTCATCTGCCCAAAACAAGTCTAAATCTTTCTTCCAAGTTCTATCTTTTCAAATCAAAATCTAATCTTTTCAATTCCAAAATTCTAAATTCCAATTTCCAATCTTCTATTTTAAGTTCAAATCAAATCCTCTTTCCAATCAAAATCTCTTTCTTTCAATCCAACATGCTATTTTCTATCGGACTCTTATCCGAACTACGACTGACCTGATTCCTCCAAAAGGATACGTAGGCAATCCTTATGGGTGCGGTCTCCACATTTTTCAAATCTCAAATTCCACACCATTCTTCAAATTTCTATTTCTACAATTTCCTTCCAATCTCCAATCCTACAATTTTCTTCAAGTTTCCAATTCCATGATTTATTTCAATTTTCAATCTTCAATTTCAATTTCCAAAACCTTTTTTTTCCAAATTCAAGCTTCTAACTCTTTCTTTTCAAATCAAATCAAATTCTTTTCAAATCTATTTCTAAATCAATTCTCTTTCCTTACACTTGCGTATCATGCATCATGTTAAATTTCTTTTTAAACATTTCTTTTTCAAAGTAGATAGGATTGAATCATTCGTTAGTTAAAGGCGCTCATCGGTGAATCTAGGGTAGATTGACATGTAGGTACCGAAAGGGCGGGGTAGGGTGATGGCTTAGTGCGTCTTCCCTACACGTAACCAACCTCCGAGCCTAGGATCTCTGATTTCAAAAACCGAAAACGGAGTTATTTTTCAAAAAAGGCTAAATGTTTTCTAAAGGTTGCCAAATAACCTGTTTTCTTAAAAACCCTCTCTTAAGGTGGTATTTTCAAAAACCTTTTCCAAAAATCTTAGTTTTTAAGTGACCTAACTCACCTTAATCAAGTTAGGTGGCGACTCCAAATCTTTTTCTAAAAGTCCTTTATTCAATTCAATTTTTAATTCAAACCTAGTTGCACTCATTCTTCTGGGAGGGTGAGTTCTAACGAGAGAGTACAGTATTTTTCTCACTTATGTGTGTATTCTTCGAGTGCGAAAAATCTGGACGCGACACAGCCCACATTTACTCACTTAATGTTTATTGGGTCTGTCTTGGAGGATTAGGCCGGAACTCTTTGACCCACAATATCATAAAAAAAATCTTCTCAAAATAGTTGTAATATTTACCACAAAGCTTATAAAAAAATATCAAATTTCAATGACTCACATAATTAAAATACTTAAAATACTTGTTGTTTCTTTATTATTTATAGCATACTTCAAAGTTTTGTTCTATTTTGATTAAATATTTTTTAAAATAGAATATTCTAATGGTATTAAAAGTTAAAAAAAAGAAGAAAAAATTAAAAGTCCTTCCATATTAACCTAGGCAAAATTAGAAAATTTGTTTATAGATTCATTTCGATTATTGAGGTTATACAACTCAATTACTGTTAAATAATTAAAAATATATTATATAATAAATTAAGTTTCATTGGAGCTTGCCAAAATTTTGATTTATTTTTGTTATTACTTTTAAGCATATTTAAAGAGATGTGATTGATGAGTATTTACAACTAAATGATAAATTTATCAATAATATGAGATTTCTATAAATCACAAAAGAATAAATGTTACATGATTAATAATTTTGCGACATGTGTACTTCCTATAATAGAACTTTGAAATTTCTTTTTATTTTCATTAAAATTTTTGTGAATAAGCTTATTTTTTAAGGAAATTTGATAAACTTGTCATATTGATTACGAGTAAAAACAAAAAGAACTATAAAGTAAGGCCAATAAGTTGAAAAGTTGAATTAAGATTTTAGCTTTAAAAAAATCATAACCAATTGTTATACTATATAATATAGATTGATGGTCATAACATTTTTAAGAAATTAAGATTGAAGAATGAAAGTTCAGAGATTAGTTATTTCGTTTGTAAATTGCATTTTTAACTAATCATTGAAGTCACAAAATTTGACATTTTGGAATAGGGACAGAAAATTAAAAAATGCAAAAAAAAAAATTAAATGTTTCAACTTCAATAGTCTCATAACTAATTGCAATAATATGTACTATAGATTTATTTGTATTTGTCTTTCTAAAAAAGTACAATAGAAATTTCTGAAGTTTTGAATCTAAGCAAGAACTTTACAAAAATATAATAGAAGAATTCAAGGAAATTCAAAATAAATTACTTAGTTTTAAAAAAAAATTAACTTGGAGAATAACAATTATTATTTAACGTTAAAATTTTATCCAAATCTATGCATCTATATCCTAAAAACTTCTTCTCAAAATAGTTGTAACATTCACTGCCAAGCTTATCAAAAAATATTAAAATACATTAGACTCACATAATTAAAGTACTTGAAATAGTTGTTGTTTCTTTATTATTTATAGCATACTTCAAAGTTTTAATTTTATTTTGATTAAATTTTTGTTAAAGTATAATGATCTAAAGGTATTAAATGTATAAAAAAGAAAAAATTAGAAGTCCTTTCATATTAACCTAGGCAGAATTAAAAAAATTTGCCCATTGGTTCATTTTGATTACTAAGGTTATACAATTCAATCACTGTTAAATAATTAAAAATATTTAAATTATATTTTAATTGAGAAAAAATTTGTATAATAAATTAAGTTTTATTGGAGATTTCCAAAATTTTTATTTATTTTTGTTATTGCTTTTAAGCATATTTAAAGAGATGTGATTGATTGAGTATTTATAATCAAATGACAAATTTATTAATAATAAGAAATTTTTATAAATAACAAAAAATAAATGATACATGATAATAATTTTGTGACATGTACTTCCTATGATAGAAATTTAAAATTACTTTTTATTTTCATTAAAATTTTTGTGAATGAGCAAATTGAAAGAATTTCGATTGTCATATTGATTAAGAGTCAAAACAAAAAGAAATATAAAGTAAGACTAGTAAATTGGAAAATTGGATCAAGATTTTTAGCTTTAAGAAAATCGTAACCGATTATTATAATATATATAATATTGTTTGATACTTATAACATTTCTAAGAAATTGAGATTGAAGAATGAAAATTTAGAGATTATTTATTTCATTTGTCAATTTAATTTTTAACTAATCATTGAAGACATTTAGGAATAGGGACTTAAAATTAAAAAAAAACTAAAAAAGATAAAGTTAAATATTTTAACTTCAATGGTCTCATAGTTAATTGCAATAATATATACTATAGATTTATTTGTATTTGTCTTTCTAAAAATAAAAATTAGAAGGATTTAAATAGAAAATTCTAAAGTTTTGAAACTAAGCAATAACTTTCCAAAATTATAATGGAAGAATTTAAAGAAATTCAAAATAATAATCATAATGTCATTTTTAAATTGTTTTTGGGCAAAATGTTATTTTTAAATTTAAGGAGGAGCTTTCTAAAATTATAAAAGAGGGACTTAAGGAAATTTAAAATAACAATTCTAAGTTTTTAAACAATTACGAAAAAACTTTTTAAAATTATAGAAGATAAGTAAAATTTTCAAAGTAACATAAGATTACCTAAGTTTAAGCAAAGATTTACTAATTATTAGTAGAAAGTAAAAGTTTAGATGATTTATAGTTAGACCAATACTATATGACACATGTAAAATTAGTTATTTAAAAATTTTAAAAACTAAGAAAATTAGATTGAGTCTTTTATCCTTAAAGACCTCCTATCATTCTGCTCTAATATATAGTATAAATTATAAGTCCTGAAGTAAGATTTCGTGTCACGTGTAAAGATGTAACTACAGGTGTAACACCCCAAATTTTCTTGACTGCATTACATCCCTATTAAACAGGTTAGATTTTCCCATTTTTGTTTCCGATAAACAAGAAGGACAGGCACCACTATAAAATTTCCCGCTAAAACAAAATTGTCCTCACTTATTTGGATTATTTCTTCCTTGGACCAAGAATCGAACGTCGAATCATTAGACTCACCGGTTTAACTCTTCCCTATGAATCAAACCCTACTCGAACCAGTCCAAAATCTACCCAAATCGGGCCACTATAAGCAAACACAGGTT
>CM065384.1:207500-210000 GCA_033060915.1 Euryodendron excelsum | reverse complement strand
GAACTCCTCAGCGAGCTCTTCAATCTCCAAGTGGTTTTGTCGAAACTCCACTCAAACTTACAAGAGTTTTGCTTTCACAAGAGAACTCTCTAAACTCTCAATTACAAGTGTATAAAACTATACAAGTAACTAACACTCTCTAGCAAGAGTAAATTTTACATTCAAAGCTCACAAATAAAGACAGGAAGAATATTCAGAGTATATCAGTGATTCAGTCAGTTGATCTTGTTTTTGTCTTCAATCAGTTGTATAAATACAGCTGGAAGGTTGTATATATACCCTCGTATTGATTCCATCCGTTAGAGGTGGTTAGGTATCATAAATGCACGTCTAGTCCGTTATAACGTTAAGAAAAATAGCTGTTATATCAGAGGAGTCGGCTCCAGGTCTGTGGAGTCGACACTTTCTGCTTCTGCATTTACCAGATGTAGTTTACTGACTTCATGAGTCCGCTCTTCATATTGATGAGGTGACTCCTTGTTCATTCTGTCTTCACGTTTTTGGCTTCTGCCGTCATGAGGCGACACTTCATCTTCAGGTGTCCGCTCATTGATCATATCATCTTCAAGCCTTTTACTTCTGCTGCCAGGAGGTGACTCTTCGTCTTTATGTGTCCACTCATTGATTATGTCATCTACAAGCCTCGGCGTCTGTCTCCATGAGGCGACTCTTTATTACAATGAGTCCACTCCTTGTCTACTTAGTCTCCAGGCTTTTTGCTTCTGTGATCAAGAGGCGACTCTTCATTGTACATGAGTCCGCTCATTTATCATTTCGTCTTCAGGCCTTTTGCTTCTGTAACCATGAGGCAACTCCTTGCTTTCATGAGTCCGCTCATTTATCATTTTGTCTTCAGGCCTTTTTCCTCTGTAACCATGAGGCAACTCCTCATTTCAATGAGTCCCCTCATTGCCCAGAAATCTGCTTTCAGATTTCTATTGATCAAGCTTATCAAAGCACTGGTATAAGATCTTCAAGGAGTATATCTTTGGGGTATGATGATCAATCAAATCTCTTTAACTCATCAGAGTTAGCTTCTATTTAATTTGGATTGAATCAATCATTGAATATTGATCTTCTTTTGACTCTCAAACTGTCAAGGCTTCATTAGATTAATGTTCATCTTTTCTTTTTCATTTGCTCAGCTCCTTCTATCATTGTAGAACATCCTCTTTCAATGCCAAGCTTCCTCAATTGCGTAAAGCTTCACAATACTTGTTTTCTGATTTCCTCTCTTTGCTAGCAATTCTTCATTCTTCATTAAAATCACTTCACTGAGGTCATTGCAAACATGATGAAGCCTTCATGCATCTAGTCTTCATGGATCCTTTATATTGTAGAAGAATTCTTCACTTGGATTCCAGGTAGGAATCAAATATGCATTGTGAGAAATCTTCTCAGCAACTTCAATCGCATTGTCTTGAATTGGTCTTAGCATGCCAGATGAAATCATCTCTTGAACATTTTCATTCTCTTCAACAATCAATTTCTCTTCAACTGATATTTGCACCTCTTCAACTGATCTTTGCATATTCTGATGAGAACTTCAGTCTAGTGCAAATCAATCTTCATTGAAACTATGCATACTTGAAAGAAGCTTTATTTGAATACCTTCAATCACTTCGAATGTAAAACATTTGCTTGAAGTAGAGATAGACGACAATCCTCTGTTTGGTTCATTGCATAGCTCTTGAACTTCATTGCTTAATCTTTGAATTCGTTGTGCATTCTCTTTGACATGCATTAGACTTAAGATTGAACTTTAAGTCTAAATTATGAACTTTGTTAATCTGCACACTAAGTAGATTCATTAGTAAATAAACACAAGATTTAGTTATCATCAAAATCATCATGGGAATTAACCTTAAGTCAACAAGAGTCAACTTTAAGTCAACACTATACCCGTACCAATAGGGGCGGGGACCCGGGATATCAGGTTATTTTTTCATCTCTAATGGTGGTGGCAACTGTGAGCGTGGTCGTGGCAGTGACATAATTGTTGAAATAGTGCCAAAAATTTAAAGAACCAAAAGCCAAAAATGACTTAACAAATTTTTATAATGTAACTTAGTTTTCGTCTTTTGATATGAAAAATAATTTTTTTAAAATAGTTTTTGTACTATTTGATCAATCGAGCAATGAAAATAAGTACAAAATTTCAAGAAAAACATTTTATGTGAAATTAACCGAAGCTCGAATATCAATTGGAAAAAATAAATTACAAATATTAATTATCAAGAGAACTGACAAAATAATCAATTTATCAAGATTAATGATATATATTTTTCTCTGCTCAGTTCTTCCCTTGTCTATAAATAAAGTGCAAAAACAAAGATATTTGTATTATATATTTTTTTGACATGCCACCCATTCAATTCATAAAGGAAGAATACAAAAAAAAAAAATGGTGTTTTAGGCGATCAGTTTGTTTTCCTCCACCACTTCACTTCCCGATTCCCCTCCACGACTCCCCCCCTATTCGTCCAATAACCAACACAAC
>CM065384.1:182500-202500 GCA_033060915.1 Euryodendron excelsum | reverse complement strand
TCATAAAAGGGAAACATCAATTGGAAGAGATTGACTTCTATAGTGTATTGATGGATATTATTGAGTTAAAATATTGTTTAGGGAGACATGCATATTTGTTCAAGTGTGAATGGTGGGATGTAAGTGACAAAAAGGGAGGAATCCGAAAGGATGAGCACTTTACTAGTGTTAATATATGTAAAACTTGGAATAGAGACGATCCTTTTGTGCTACCATATCAAGCAGATCAAGTTTTTATGTAAATGACGTGAAAAATGATGGTTCTTGGCAAGTTGTGCAGAAAATACATCCTAGGAACTTGTATGATGTTCTAGAGGTCAATGTGGAAGATGGCAGTTACAAAGAAAATGATGATAATGAGGCATACCAACAAGATGAGCTCAATGAGGCGATTATACAAGTCGATGATGGAGAAGTGGCAACATTGCTTAGGCAAGACTTAGTTCTAGACCACATTGATGCGAGCGTCATAGTTACTGGGAAAGGGCCAGATCAGGAAAATGTTACTTTCATTGATGATGACTGTGATGACGATGATGATACCATGATTAATTAATATTTTGATGATACACAGGAGGAAGAGCTTTTTGATGATGATATTGATATAGACAACATGCCGTAGTTCTGTTCATTGATTTGTGTTAGCATCATTAGTATTCTTTATAAAAGAAATGTGTGTAAATGTTTAAGCATGTTATAATTATGAGAAGAACTTTTTGCCCTTACACTTCTATTCATATCTATGTGTAATTATGAGATAGATTTCCATATACATTTGAATATATAGTGCATCGATGTCTATTTTTTGATATTACACCAGGACTATAGATCATGGCACTAGGATATAAGCCCTGTAAAGGTGCAGGTGCCCCTCCATCCGTTGCCCCACCATCTACATCAAGTGATGTAGGACATCAACTTCACAAGGGTGTCAATGCACCTCTATCCAGTGCCCCACCATCCAGTATCCCACAATCCACTGCCTCACCATCTATATCAAGTGGTCTTACCCTTTAACGAGCTACTTTACCCACTACTTGTAGCCACTTGGGTATGAATGAATTTGTTCCTTGTATTGAAAACTTTTTTTTTACATTGCTATGGTGATATTTTTAATAGTTGGTAACTTTTTTTTTTTTTTTTTGGGTTTTGCAGCTTCAACTACTTTGAAAATAAAAAGAGGTGTATCACAAAGCCTTGCACTCGAAAAGAGGATAAAAGCTGAAAGGAAGATCTCTAATCTACCTATCCCCCAGGATAAGTAGGGATCGGTGGGCAAAGATGCTGGTGTTTTTACTTTGGAAGTTGCATTGTATGTTGCATGTTTGCGCCATTAAGTGTTCCTCATTAGAGTGATATGAGGGATGAGGACAATGATCCAATGTTTGTACGCCTTGCTGTAAGTTATCATTGATCAAATGTTGATATAATTGCATACTACACACAAGTACACGTGTTCAAATGTTCAAATAGGCTAGTTCTGTGAGAAATGTCCTAGAAATCTAGACTACATATAGTATATCCTATTGAAATTATATAAGAGATTGAATACGAATTTTAGATAAAGAAGATCATAGAGGACCAAAGTCAGAAAAGGTGTGTTGGAACAATGCAATAGAAAATCAAGATTGCTGAATTTTCAGAATGTGTAGGCAGCTTTGACACGCTTTAAAAAAAGGACCATATCTCTTTCTATAGGCCTCCAAATCCTGCACCATTTTCTTTTTGTTGGAAACTAGATTCATAGACCTTTATATCCATATAAGGTTTGACTGCTGAATCTCCACCATTTGATTCAGATTTGACTGCAAAGTCAGCTAAAAAACAGAGACTTTAACTCTATTTTGATAATTGGACTCTATGCTACTATGCTAGTCTCGACTAATGAACTTGGTTGGGCCTCTAACATCAGCTACTATAGTTGGTTTGAAGTTAGCGTCTTCTTTTTTTCTTTCCTTTCTGTGTTTATTTGAATCCCACTTAGGCCTATTTGTTTACCTATTTTTCAATCTAAATGGATTTAAGTAGTACCATCAAATAAGCTCATACCTTTCTGTAAGAGCACATTTGTCATGCCATTTAATGATAAGTTATTGTCATTTATGCTTAAATTCTAGATTGAACTAAAGCTTTCTATCAGCTATGATGTTAATATGAGACCACCTTATGGAAATGTTTGTGAAAGAATATTGTCTTCCAGAGTAAGGCGTATACGAGGGATACATCAGAAGTACGAAGTTTGAGTTTGAGCAATTGATTCGTGCTTGTCGTTGTTGCTTGTTGTTCATATCTACTGCTATTCGGGATCAAATCAGAGAGATTTTGAAGGCATGATTCTAATCACGTAGATTAGTCTCTATTAATCAGATCAGTTTTTTTTTTGTTGGTATTATGCGTATATATTATAGCCGGGTCGTGAAAAATTTCATAGTCCCTAGCAGCCACTATTCCTCCTTTTTGTGTGAGTACAACAGATCATATTATTCAAAACGAAGGAGTTCCAGAATATAACATATCATATTCTTCAAAACAATGGAGTTCCAGAATACAACATATCATATTCTTCAAAATAGTGGAGTTCCAAAATACAACATATCATATTCTTCAAAACAGTAGAGTACACATGTTACGTGAAAATTAATTATTACATCCGCTTCTATACCTACTTAAACAAGATTTCGCACTTTAAGAATCATGTAAAAAAACACAATCACATAGCATAAATTTGTGTGATCATAATAACCAGGAAAACCGCTACAAAACAAAAATTAGCACAAACTCACGTTTTACCCTAAGCATGCATGGATCCAGTTTTTAGAGAACATGGTAGGTTTTATCTGTATATAGTATCAATTAAGGCTTTGATAACAATTGAAAGGAATTGTAGAATAGCCCTAGACCCATTTATATTGCATATGTATAGTACCAAAATATTATGATCTGATTAACACAAACTAATTTAAGTTATTAGTATCGTACCTTTGAGATCCCTTTGTTTTATTCTCAAACAACAAGTATGATATTTGATATCCCTCTTATTTGATCTCGAACAATAATAAATATGATCAACTGCTTGAAAGTGACTTTCGAACTTCGATTGTATCCTCATATAAGTCTTACTCTAGGGAGAGTGTGCTTGTAATTGCTGGAGTTACTTTCTCTTACAAAAATATGTATCTGAGACTATGATTAAACCCTAACTGCTCCTAGAATGCATATGTATAAAGATTACAATAGGGATCACATGATCAGTATGATTAGGGCTTCCCAAACAAATAAGTATTCGTAATCCAACCCGGATTAATCCATATTTATGTAAATTATAATTTATTATACTAAAAACTTATAATTGTACTCCCTGTCATGCTCAATATTATATTTCGAGCTTTATGTTATTAAATGTTTATTTATCTTTCCATGTTAAGATCGTAGATATCCGTCTATAATATTAAATTATTGACAATTTAATCTAATAGACTTATTTAATTATTTGAGAACTTATAATTAACTTATTTGATATGTCAAATTCAAAATTCACATGCAAAGTTTCACATATAGTCAAAACTTATAAGCTTTTTCAAAGGAGTAACTGTTAGGGATTTATACTAAAAGATATGTTTTGTGTAACGGCTTTAGTATTTATTAACAAATTAGTCATTCCATTTTAATGAGAATCTGTTTGAGTAATGTTTGCATTTCGTTATTTATTTAATGATTATGCATGTGTGTCTCTTATTCTATATAGTAGATAATTTGGTGTGTAGAGTACGACTTACACACGGAAAAACAGTTCATCAACTCTTATGGAATATAAACTTATTGTTCACAGTCTTAGATGAAACTAGACACATCATCAGTATGACTGTAGTACAAAGTTTTAATAGGTTTGTCTTAACTATGGAGAATGGTATAGTTCCAACTCCTTGCATTAGTACACTTTGTGTGTATTGAACAGGACCATGTTGAGATAATTGTTTTTGTACTGACTATATAAAACAATGAATACCTCAAGATTATTTTAAGTACTTATACTCTTAATCCTAATATAATAAATAGACACGTGCATGTAGTGTTTATTGTTTTAATTCACAGAAGAGTTATATTCTTTGTGGGTTAATAAACTCAGTGAGTTGGAAAATAACATTATGTGTATGGTGAATATTAATTATTGATGGAATTCACGTCTTGGTATAGGGATTGATGATACCCCTGGAGGAAACTTATAAGTTTTGATTATGTCAAACCTTGCAGGTGGATTATGAATCTGACATATCAAACAAGTTAAGTGGAAGGTATCAAGGAATTAAATAAGTCTATTAAATTTAATTGTCAGTAATGTAATTTAATAGACGAGTATCTATAATCTTAACGTGGGAAGATAAATTAGCATTTAATAATATAGAGCTCGAAATATAATTCCTAATATAACAGGGAGTACAATTATAATTTATTAGTGGTATAAATTATAATTTACGTAAATAGAGATTAATCTTGGTTGGATTAGGAATCCTTATTTGCGTAGGAATCCTTAGTTATACTAATCCTATGGTCCTTGCTTTGGCCTCTATATATACGCACTTTAAGAGCAGCTAGGGTGACACTTGCTCATAATTGAGAGATACACGTTTTTTGTGAGGAAGAGAAATCCTAACAGCTGTGAGCCCACTCTCTCTAGAGTAAGGCGTGTATAAGGAATACAATAGAAATCTGAAAGTTGAGTTTGAGCAGTTGATTTGTACTTATTGATGTTACTTGTTGTAAGTGAAATTTTTTGGGAAGGCCTGGCCAATCACTCAAGCCAATGTTGTTGAGTCCAAACTCTCTACAAGAAAGAGAAGTTAGAACGGGTCGACTCTCGTTGGGCCAATCAGACTCCGATGATTAAGTTAGCAAGCTTAATCAAGAGTTAAATAGATAAAAGTCGTATATACTTGGGGTTAATTGTCCATACCTGGCTTTTGAGGTCTTTGGTATTTATAGTGTGATCGATGGAGTGTTTTGCTCCTGGTCTACCAGCAGGTTATCATGGTCTATTGGGTAGGCTTCATCATTTGCCGCCGACTGACCTCATGCAGGGCCTGCCTTACCGTCTCTCAAGAATTCGGCTGATCAGACGTGCAGGTCGACGTCGCGTGGGGAGCCGCTAGCGTATTTAATGCGGGTCAATTCCGCATTTAATGCTCTGAGACCGCTAGCGGTTTAGGCTCACTTTTCGCGATTTTGGGCCTAGGTCGGCGTTAGGTCGGCACATTAGGCCAAACCGTCCTTTAGTGATTGATTTGGGCCGCCCAGCAGCCCAGCTTCAATTTGTGTTGATTGGGCCTAACTTGATGGATTGGGCCGTATGCATTTACCCCACAATTGCCCCCTAGCCCTTGTGTCGTTATGAATTTCCAAACGGCCAAGGGCTGCGTCGAGTCATAATGGCACCCCTTCAGGTATACGGCTGTTTCTTCGATTACCCGGCCATGTAGACGGCGGGGATTTAAAGTTGTGTTGATGGGATACCGCCGAATCAACGGTCGATGTAACGGTTAAACGGAGCGCCATGATTGCTGCCGTTTTTCTGCACGCGAGCCGTTGGCTTGCGTGTATATAAAAGCAGGGTGCCATTTCTGGTGAAAGGCACTTTGTTTTATTTCATCTCTTCGTCTAACGTGTTTGTTGCCCACTTCGACTCCCACCACTATAACTCTTTCTAAGTCATATCTCTTTCGTTTTTCTCTTTGCTTTCTTTCTCATTTTCGACGGTTGTCCCCTGATGGCATTTCTCTTTGGAAAATGCTAGATGGTTCGGCGGCCATTGTTGCTTTTAGGGCTAGATATGAGATTCTGAACGAGATCGGCTTAGAGCTAGTCGATCCCAGTGATCATCGCATGGGGGAAACTGAGAAGGGAGTACCCTTCCCTATCATCGCCGTCGTAAAAGGGGGCCTTAGGTTTCTACTTCATCGCATACTCCATAAGTTCATTATAAAAAAGAAGGTGTCACCCTCCCAACTATCATCAAATGTATATAGGATCATCTTTGGCATGCTTGAGATTAATCGCCAAACTTGACTACTGTTATACACTTTGTAAGGTCGGGGGGAGTTCCAAAGTTTATCTTCAGGCCGTAAAGTAGGCTAGGGAACTAGTGAAGTGTTTACCTTCCTCCGGGAAGGGCGTTGACGATGTTAGGGTTTGGGTAACCGGGCCCTGGGAGTTTGGTAACCTTTTTGAGGGTGAAAGACCAGCATTCTGATGCTTTAGAGTTCCCCTCAATATAGGTTTGATGCCGACCTTTCATCTTGTGTGTCTGATTTGATTCTAATACGTGTCTGAATGTGATTATGATATTTTGCAGAAAAGAAGAAACGGACGACAGCGCGAGATTGGCGTGTTAACTTTGTCGATCTGAATAAGGCTCTGAACTTTCGTGGTGAAGGCAGATTGTGGGGCCTTGCTTAGACCGCCCACATATTGCTAAGCTATCCTCTCCGTTACTCGACATTCACTGCCAACACGAGGATCCCACAGAGCGTCCTTACGAGTTTTGCTAAGGAAGGCGTTGAAGGAGATTTCGAAGAAATTCCAGTTAGGATTGCTGTAAAAGGAGCCCGTTTTGTGCCACTTCGGGAGTAACAATTGCTGTCCCTCCTACGTTAGAGCCTGTTGTCGAAGAGCTGCTTGATTGTGAAGCCTTCTCGAAGTCAAACAGTTCGGCCTCGAGTTTGTCACCACTTACGATTCCAAACCACCAAGTCAGAGTATCTACCAGAACACAAGAATCCACCCCATCTCCAGACGAGGAGGATGAAATAAATTTGAAGGAGATGATGTTTTCTACAGTAGGCAAGCCACTAAAGGCGACTGCCACGACCTCTACTGACCCTCCTGCCTCTAATCTAGAGACTACCTCAGCGGTCAAAGTCGCCCTTGTTCAAAAGAAGCTAGTGACCTGGCAACAAAAGAAAAAGGTGCCTGAGGTTGCCGCATTGCCTCTAGCCCCTAAGAAGCCAAGGGTCGGTGCTGGCAAAGGTGCAGTGGAGGAAGTCGGAGAGGTGGTTATCGTTATGCCAGATATTTTAGGCCGACCTCTGACAACGGCTGATTCGATGATTGACCAAGCCGAGGTCACTTTTGGCGTCATTAAGAGCGTCCTTTAGAAGAAGGACGTCACCAAGTTAGGGGCGGCGAGCGATACTGGTATCTTCATAGGGGCATTTCATGATTCTTTTTTGGTAAGTCGGCATTGCTTTTCAATTCGCTAGAGACTTCGCTCATATTATTTTTATGTAAACTTTCCTTCTGGCGCAGAGTTGTCTGAATTCGTTGGAGGCAATGAGCCGCTACCAAAAACTTGTTAGGGAGCACGACCACCTTATAGAGGTGCATGGTGGCTTAAAGAAAGAGTGGATCGATGCTAACAAAGATCGAATCACTTTCAGGAAATAAGCCGAACAGGCGACTGCCAAACTTAAGATGGTGCAAGCGGACTATGAAAAGAGAGATAGGGAGGTGGCCGACCTTTAAAAGAAAGATGATGTGCAATCAATGGACCTGTACAAGGCTAAGTTAGAGATTGAGGCACTCCAAGCCAAAGTGGCCAGGTTCAGGGCAGAGGAAGAGGCCATTATAAAGAAGGGTGAAGATAGGGTGGCAAGTGAACTGGCCATTCAGATGACGGATCTGAGCCCTAGTATCTTCCGTAAGGCCTAAAGCGATGCCCATATCTTTACCAAGGTGGACAAGTCCTCAGATGTCTGGCATCTGTGCCCCGACTATTTTGAAATAACCGAGGAGGGCATGGTTGATCTAGAAAAAGTAATAGCCAATGCCGAGTACCGCATACAACTCGTTTTGGAGGCTACTGCTGAAAAGGAGAAGGTCGCTGCCGAATCATTGAAGGTTGCAGAAGAGGCCGCAGGTGACTTGGCGAAGCCGTCTGTACAACTGAGAGAGAGGTCGGCAGAGGAATAGGATTGTAATTTTTCCATTTTTGAACTTCTTTTTGTGACCAACTTTCTTACTTTTTAATAAAAGTCCTGTTTTGCCTCTGTCTCCGTATTACTTTCTCCCATCAGTATTAGACAAATGTTTGGCTCTTTTTGATCATTGAAAGTTTAGGAGTTTCTTTGGCCTGTAAATAGTCCAGGATCAGAACCAAGATTCTTCTTTGGCCGACCTGTCCAACTTGGATAGGACCAAGTTTTGACACTTGATTTTTATGGCCTTCTTTGGCCGACCTGTTTAACTGGGACAGGACCAAATTTTGACACTTGGTTTTTGTGGCCTTTCTTGGTTGACTTGTCCAACTTGGACAGGACCAAATTTTGATACTTGATTTTTGTGGCCTTCCTTGGCCGACCTGTCTAACTTGGACAGGACCAAGTTTTGACACTTGATTTTTATGGCCTTCCTTGGCCAACCTGTCCAACTGGGACAAGGCCAAGTTTTGACACCTGGTTTTTGTGGCCTTCTTTGGCCAACCTGTCCAACTTGGACAGGACCAAGTTTTGACACTTGGTTTTTGTGGCCTTCTTTGGCCGACCTATCCAACTTTGACAGAACCAAGTTTTGACACTTGGTTTTTGTGGCTTTCCTTGACCGACCTATCCAACTTGGACAGGACCAAGTTTTGACAATTGGTTTTTGTGGCCTTCTTTGGCCGACCTATCTAACTTGGGCATGACCAAGTTTTGACACTTGGCCAACCTGTCCAACTTGGACAGGACCAAGTTTTGACACTTGATTTTTGGTTTAGTCCTGTAGTGCTTTAAGTAGATTTTCTTGAACAACTTCATACTGTATTGATCTCATAAAAACTTTACACACTTGTTGGGTTGTTACATCATATGGGATCCTGCACTACTGGTAGAACTTCTTTAGGTTGTTTGCATTCCAAGGTCGAGGCAGCTGTCTTCCCTCTTTGACAGTTTCTAGTCGGTATGCGCCAACGCCAACCTGAGATGCCACTTGGTAGGGGCCCTCCCAGTTGGGGCCGAGCTTGCCATCCGCTGGGTTCTTTGTTGCCCCTAGCACTTTTCATAAAACTAGGTCACTTGGAGCGAAGTTTCTCAGACGAACCCGTTTGTTGTAGGAGCATCTTAACTGTCGCTGATATTCAATGAGTCTGATCAAGGCAGCTTCCCTTTTTTCTTCGACAAGATCTAGATCCTTTGCTAGAGTCTGGTCGTTAAGTCCGGTATTGAATGTTGCCGATCTGATCGTTGGTAGTCCTACCTTCAAGGATATGATTGCTTCCACCTCGTAGACTAAAGAGAAGGGGGTTTGGCTGGTAGATCTTCTTGGGGTGGTTCTATAGAACCACAGAACTCTAGGTAGCTCCTCCACCCATTTTCCTTTAGCCCTCTCCAGTCGCTTTTTAATCCCGTTGAGCATAGTCTTGTTCGAAATCTCAGCTTGCCCATTGTACTGTGGGTAGGCTGGTGTTGAATAATAGTTTCTAATCCCGAGTTCTTCACAGAATGACCTGAACATGTTGCCATCAAATTGGGTGCCGTTGTCCGAGATAATGGCACGAGGGATGCCGAACCTTATCACTATGCTTTTCTAAGCAAACCTCTTGGCATCGATCTCTCTAATGTTTGACAAGGGTTCCGCCTTCACCCATTTAGTGAAGTAATCTGTCGCCACAATGAGGAACCTCTTATTCCCTAGAGCTCGGGGCAAGGGCCCAACTATGTCCAGTCCCTACTAGGCGAAAGGTCATGGACTGGTAATGGTTACGAGATCCTCAGCAGGTTGATGTATGATGGGAAAGTACCTTTAACACTTTTCACACTTGAGAACATATTGGGTGGCGTCTTTTTACATATAGGGCCACCAATATCCTTGTGAGATAGCTCGGTGCACCACCAATCTTTCACTGACGTGACTTTCGCATATTCCTTCGTGGATTTCAAATAGGACACCTTGCACCTTATCTGGGTGGACACAATGCAAGTAGGGACCTATGAAGGGCCGCCTGTAAAGTTCCTTGCTTGGTGATAGCCAGTATCTAAAAGCCGCGTGTTTGATTCGTCTGGCTCTATTTTTGTCCTTTGGTAACTCGTCTTTGTTGAGATAAGAGATAATCGGGTCCATTCAGGATGGTCCCAACCGTTCTACAGCTAGAGCTTGTTCTTTTTCATGAAATATGCTTAGTCTTGCTAAAGTCTCTATGTTGATTATTCTTTTTGACCCTGACTTTAGAGCTGTTACTAACATCGCCAAAGCATCAACATGAGAGTTATTGTCCCGGCTGATCAGGCGGAGTTTGTAACTGCCGAATTTGGTGAGCAATTCCTTAGCTTTAGCTAGGTATTGCGTAGTTCTGTCATTCTTTGCTGCGTATTCTCCCATAATCTGGATGACAACTAACAGGGAATCCGAATAGATGACAATCTCAACAATTTCTAGTTTGATAGCTCGACGTAGTCCAGTGAGAAGTGCCTTGTATTCAGATTCGTTGTTTGTGGCAGTGAACTCAAGCTTGATAGCTTGTTCACTGGCCAAACCGTCTGGTGTAATGAGCATTATGCCTGACCCTACCCCCTGGTCATTGGAGGCTTCGTCGCCGTAGAGTTTCCAACGATCAACATTTCCCCAAAGATCCAGGGGGAGGTCGTCGTGTTGTTGAGCAGGAAGTGGTGTTCGGTCGGCTTCGGGTGGTAGTTCAATGGAGAATTCCGCAATGAAATCTACAAGCATCTGCCCTTTCACAGTCGATCTTGGATGAAACTTGATGTCAAACTCTCCCAACTCCATAGCCCATTTTGCCAATCTGCCAGAGAAGTCAGCCCTTCTGAGAAAAGGTTTGAGCTAGTGGTCTGTGAGGACGTTGATGGTATGAACTCTGAAGTAGTGCACCAATTTACAGGATGCCACTAGCAATGCGAGTGCCAATTTCTCTAGGGGTAGGTACCTACTTTCTGCCCTGAGAAGAGTTTTGCTAACATAGTAGACAGGCAACTGTTATCGATCTTGTTGCCTGAGTAGTACTGCGCTGATTACATGCTCCGACACTGCAAGGTAGAGGAAGAGTTCTTCATGCTTGAGTGGGGTAGAAAGTAAAGGTGGCTGGGTCAAGTATTTCTTCACATCATTGAGGGCTTGGTCACAGTCCGAAGTCCATTTAAACTATTCACATTTTTTGAGAAGCTGAAAGAATGGTCAGGACTTGTCCGAAGATCGGCTGATGAACCTGTTGAGTGCTGCTGCCATTCCAGTCAACTTCTGTACTTCTTTAGCATTCTTCAGGGCCTGAACGCTCTAGATTGCGCTAATCTGTTGCGGGTCCACCTTAATGCCCTAATGTGTAACCAAGAACCCCAGGAATTTCCCCAAGCTGACTCCGAAGACGCATTTTAAGGCATTTAACCTCATTTTGTATTGCTTTAGGATGCTGAGTACTTCTTTTAGATCTTCTAGATGGGAGTTGTTGACTTTGCTCTTCACCACCATGTCGTCGATGTAGACCTCCACAGTGCTACCGATATGATTTTTGAATATCTTGGTGACCAAACGTAGCCCCGGCGTTCTTCAAACCAAATGGCATTACTTTGTAACAGAATATACCCCTTGGAGTGATGAAGACTGTCTTCTCTTGATCATCGAGATGGAGGGAAATCTAGTGATACCCTAGGTAAGCATCCAAGAAACTCATCCTTCTGAAACCAACTGTTGCATCCACGAGCTGGTCGATCTTTGGGAAGGGGAAGGGGTCTTTGGGGCATGCTTTGTTCAGATCAATAAAGTCCGCACAAGCCCATCATTTTTCGTCCTTCTTCTTCACCACTACTGTGTTTGAAAGCCAGCTCGGGTAATGGATTTCCCGAATTGCCCCAGCTTCCAAAAGTTTATCGGTTTCTTCAATAACGGCATCCACATGCTGTGTTGCAGCCCTCCTCCCTTTTTGGACCACAAGTCGACATTTTGGGTTGACATTCAGCCTGTGGTAGGTGACTTTAGCATCAATCCCCAGCATATCATAAGGAGTCCAGGCGAACACATCAAGTTTTTTTGCCAGCAACTTGATCAAAGAGTTCTCCTCGATTTTGGATAAGGATGTACCAATGACGAAGTACTTATCATCCTGCTGATCGATGTATATCTTCTTTAGCTCCTCCACGGCCTTATTCTCCAGCATCTGCCCCACATCGTCGATGGTAGGGATGTCCTTATGCAGTTCCAACATTTGTACTTTTTCAACTTTTGTCTTTGTGGTGCATGCCGTAAAAAAATATTGTTTGGCAGCCACTTGGTCTCTTCTTATTTTCTCCACTCCACTGGGGATCAAGAATCTGATTAGTTGATGGTAGGATGAGGGGATAGCTTTCATAAGGTGTAACCAGGTTCGTCCCATGATCGTATTGTAGAGGGAAGGAACGTTGACTACCAGGAATTCCGTTTGTAACGTAATTCCTCTAGTAGTCATAGGAATCATTATCTTCCCCAAAGGCCAAACCGGGTCTGAGCTAAATCCGACCAACAGGTTGAGTGATGGCTGGAGGTCGAACTCCTTGAACTCCAATTTTTTGAACAGGCTGTAATACATGGCTTCAGACGAACTTCTTTGGTCAATGAGCAATCTTTTCACGTCACAGGTCGCCATTCTCAGTGTTATAACCAAGGCGTCATTATGAGGTGTCTGCACCCCCACAAGGTCTTCGTCAATGAAGGTAATGGACACAGGGTCATCACCAACTTTGACCTTTTTGCTTGCTGGTTGTATCTGCATTACTTTCCTCAAGTGTGTAGCCTTTTGTATTTCGGTTGGTATCTATGTGGATCGACGGCTCTTGATTCAGCCGAACCATGCAACACATTGATTACTCGGACCGGTCTTACTTCAATCTCCTTTTATGGGATATCTTCCATTCGCGGTTGCTCGGCCTCGCTTTTTGTCTTGTCACAATCAATAAATTGGTCCAGATGGCCAGCCTTGGCTAGATCTTCTAAGTGGGTCTTGAGATGCCGACACTACTCCGTCTTATGCCCCTTCTCGCGGTGGTAGGAACAAAACCTCTTTTGGTCCTGGGACGCTGGGTCCCCTCCTAACTTCGGGGGCCACTTGAAAAATGGTTTGTCACGGATCTGGGGCAAGATTTTATAGATGGAATCCTTAAAGACTATGTAGACCCCATCATTCACTTTTCTTCCTCGGTTGTTGTCTTCTTGTCGGGGTTTCTTGGCTTCTTTTTTGTTTGTCTTTTCGGCAACAATGCCGACCTTTGCTGGACTTGGCTGAGGCACATCTTCATCTAATCTTGCGTAGCGCTCGATTCTTAACATCAATTTCTATACGGTGAGGGCAGGCTTCTGCATCAAGGATTGCGACAAACAATGCTCCCTGGGAAGGCCAATTTTGAATTGAGTGACGGCCAGTTGCTTGTTGCACTCGTCAAGATCATTGTAAGCCTCCTAGTAGCGTCGTGGGTACGCCCGTAATCCTTCTCCCTCATCTTTCCATAAGGTTAGTAAGAAATCGACCTCTTTAGGTTGCATGTTGTTGGCTATGAAGCAAGCGGCGAACAGCTCGGAAAGTTACCTCCAATTTAACACTGACCTGGACGGTAACTTGTCAAACCATCGTAAGGCTACGTCTCCCAAACTGGAGGGAAAGATCCGGTACATCAATGTCTAGTCACCGCACTATAGCACCATTATCTGCTTGTAATGTTGAACATGGTTAACTAGGTCAGCCTTTCCATCGTACAGAGTGAACTTTGGTGGGGTGAACTTTCGAGGAATTTGATGGGACTCAATTTCCTTTGTGAATGGTGTGGATGTAATCTGGTCTAAAGCCTTTTTAATCAGGTTATGGATTGTGCGGTCCTTAGTTTGCTGCTTCTTGTCCTCCAGTGTTTCATTGAACCATTTCTCCTAGTCTTTTTGTTACTGACCATCATCCGCCCGTGCTTTATTCTGCGGAGTCTTGCTACTTCTTTGGCACTGATCTGATCGTCTATCCTCGCAGTGCCCCGTGTTAGAGGTGTAGCTTCCTCTCACTCGCGGTGTTGGAACGTCCCTGCTTCTTGCAATTCTTTGACGGTTCGAGGACTTTTTTGTGCCACGCCTATCTCTTCCGGAGATTGCCTCTCTCATAACCCGAACTTGAGAGGTGAGGTAGACAATCTCTTCGCCGCGTCACCGAATCTCCCTTTTAGCCGAATGGAGCGTATCTTCACTTGGGATGCGTCCACTAGAGGGCAAAGGGACAAGGTCCTAGTGGTGGTTTCTGCAGAAATTTCACTCCCTGACATAGTCCGGGTTCCTCCGCAGCCTGTCTTGTGCTTCCTGGTGGCTCTTAGCAGGGGTTTGTATCTCCGACCTCAATATTTTGCCTTAGTGCCGATCTACTGGGGTAGATTGGCAGTGCGCCGAATTGGTTTGATCTTTGCTAGAGGAGGCTCTGTTACCTCATTCATTGTGGTTCTCTCCTCTTTCCCTTCGATCGTTCAAACTCATGGTTATCTCAGCCTTCCCACAGATAGCGCTAATTGTAAGTGAGATTTTTCGAGAAGGCCTAGCCGATCACTTAAGCCAATGTTGTTGAGTCCAAACTCTCTGCAAGAAAGAGAAGTTAGAATGGGTCGACCCTTGTTGGGCCAATCACACTCCGATGATTAAGTTAGCAAGCTTAATTAATAGTTAAATAGATAAAAGTCGTATATATTTGGGGTTAATTGTCCATACCTGGCGCTTGAGGTCTTTTGTATTTATAGTGTAATCGATGGAATATTTTGCTCCTAGTTTACCAGTAGGTCATCATGGCCTGTTGGGTAAGCTTCATCATTTGCCGCTGATTGACCACATGTAGGGCCTGCCTTACCGTCGCTCAAGAATTCGGCTAATCGGACGTCCAGGTCGACGTTGCGTGAGGAGCCGCTGGTGCATTTAATGCGCGTCAACTCTGTATTTAATACTTTGAGACCACTAACGGTTTGGGCTCACCTTTCGTGATTTTGGGCCTAGGTCACTGTCAGGTCGGCAGACTAGGCCAGACCGTCCTTTAGTGCTTGATTTGGGCCGCATAACAGCACAGCTTTAATTTGTGTTGATTGGGACTAACCTGATGGATTGAGCCGTGTGCATTTACCCCACAATTTATGGAGTAAAGGATATAGTTGAAACCTAAGGCCCCCTTCTATGATGGCGATGATGGGGAAGGGTACTCCCTTCTCAGTTTCCCCCATGCGGCGATCACTGGGATCGACTAGCTCTAAGCCGTTCTCATCCGGAATCTCATATCTAGCCCTAAAAGCGGCAATGGCCGCCAAACCATCTAGCATTTTCCTAAGATGAGATGCCATCATAGGACAACCGTCGAAAATGATAAGGAAAGCAAAGAGAAGCACGAAAGAAATACGGGCTTAGAAAGACTTATAGTGGTGGGAGTTGAAATGGGCAACGAACATGGTAGATGAAGAGACAAAATAAAACAAAGTGCCTTTCACCAGAAATGGCACCCTCCTTTTATATAAACGCAAGCCGTTGGCTCGCGCGCAAGAAAACGGCAGCAATCATGGCGCTTCGTCGAACCATCACATCGGCCGTCAATTCGGCGGCATCCCATCAACATTGCTTTAAATCCCCGCCATCCGCGTGGGTGGGTAATCGAAGAAATGGCTGTATACCTAAAGGGGTGCCATTATGACCCGAAGCAACCCTTGGCCGTTTGGAAATTCACAATGACACAAGGGTTGGGGGGCAATTGTGCGATAAATGCACACGGCCCAATCCATCAGGTTAGGCCCAATCAACACAAATTGAAGTTAGGGTGTTGGGCAGCCCAAATCAAGCACCAAAGGACGGTCTGGGCCAGTGTGTCGACCTGTCGCCGACCTAGGCCCAAAATCGCTAAAGGTGAGCCCAAACCGCTAGCGGTCTCAAAGCATTAAATACGGAGTTGACCAGCATTAAATGCACTAGCGACTCTCCACGCGGCGTTAACCTGCACGTCCGATCGGCCAGATTCTTGAGCGACAGTAAGGCAGGCCCTACATGCAGTCAGTCGGTGGCAAATGACGAAGCTTACTTAACAGGCCATGATGACCTGTTAGTAGACCAGGATCAAGACACTCCATCGATCACACTATAAATACAAAAGACCTCAAGAGCCAGTTATGGATAATTAACCCTAAGTATGTACGACTTTTATCTATTCAACTCTTAATTAAGCTTGCTAACTTAATCATCGGAGTGTGATTGGCCCAACGAGGGTCGACTCATTCTAACTTCTCTTTCTTGTAGAGAGTTTGGACTCAATAGTATTGGCTTGAGTGATTGGCCAAGCCTTCCCAAAAAATTACACTTACACTTATTATTCGGGATCAAACTGGAGAAATTTCAAATGTATGATTCTAATCACGTAAATTAAATTATGCTAATTAGATTAAATTTTTTGGTAATATGCGTATGCACTATAGCCATGTTATGTGAAATTCCGCAGTCCCCAACAGTAACATCAATTCCTACACCAGTACATAGATTCCACCAATAATTAATATTTACCATACATAATGTTATCGCTTAACTTACTAAATTTTTTGACTCATAAAGAATCTCACTCTTTTATGAATCTAAGCAATAAACACTACATGCACGTGTCTAATAATTATATTAGGTTTAAGAGCATAAACACTAATAATAATAATGATATATATAAAAACAATTATTTCAATTCTGTTTTGTTCAATACACACAAAGTGTACTAGTATAAGAAGTTGAAAATATACCTTTCTCCATCATCAAAACAGACTTATTAAAATCTTGTGGCATAGTTGTATTAATAGTGTGTTAAATTTCATTTAAAGCTGTGAACAATAAGCTTATATTTTATAAGAACTGTTGTAATAATTTTAATACTCACAGGCGTACGAATTATTTTAAAGTATAAGATAGTAAGTGCGAGGTCGATCCCACAAGAACTTGTGAATTTTTAGAAAATAAATTAGAATAAATTTAGTTCACCCTAATCTATTTAAGAAATCTGGAGTTTGTTTAACTAATCTAGCAATGAGCAAAAATAAATAAATAAATAACCAAATAGACACATAAACAATTAATCTAGAAATAATAATAAAGAGATGAGAGAAATCAATTAAGATGATTAAGGTTTCAAAAACCACACACATGTATTATAATAAATTTTCACGTAATTCTACTTTTTTCCCTAGTTTACTTCATAATAACGTCATAATCAAACTTGTTATTATGAAAAATATATCATTAAAATCACTTTAACAAATCAACTAAGATATACTCTTTCTAACCCTAATGTTCAAAACTAAAAATTCTTACATATTTATTCGAAAACAAATCACATAAAAAATACAATACTTAAAATTATATCAATGAATAACAATGCTAAATAATTAATCTAACAATCTCAAATCATGAATTGAGTTCATATCCATAAATATTGATTTTAATTAAATATAAGTAAGAGTATCATACAATCAAAACACATGTTAGAAAATAAATATGAATTACACGTTTAAGTCATCTTCAACCCTAGTATTAAAACTTAGCTACTTATAAGTTTAACATACATTAGAAAGAAAAAAATTATAACATAAAACTTGAACATATAAAATAATAAGTCTTGATTGTTCTTTGTTCTAAATATTTGTTCTCTCTTTTTTTTTTTTTAAGTCTTCCTTTGCACCTTTTCTTTTATATCTCCTCGACTTCTTCTCTTATGTGGCTAGGGACCTCTCTACAACGACTTCGTGATGCTAGGAATTTTTTTATTTCCTTTTATTCAATCACTTGGCTGGCACCTTGTTACCATGCGGCTAGACTAGGGTTTTTTGTTCTTTTAATTTTTTTCTTCCCTTTTTCTTCTTTTACTTGTTTCCTACACGACATATATATATATATATATATACATACATACATACATATATGTATGTATCTTATTTTTCTTTGCAAGGCTTGCTTTTTTTGTTGATAGTCCTTTCTTTTACCTTCCTTGTCTTGATAGAATTGTTTAAAGGTTTAATTTTTTAAGCACTTATTTTTTATTTTGGCTGAGACTCTTATTTTTGTATTTGTATCATAATTTGTAATAAAAACAACAACATAAATAAATAATTAACAATTAAATAACATAATTAAAAGGTAAAAATACATAAATTATGTAATTTATCAAGAACTGATAATTTAATCTTTTGTATAAGTTGTACTCTACACATTAGATCATTTACTTTATAGAATAAGAGATACACATACACACTCATTAAATAAGTAATACAAGATAAAAATTACTCACATAAATTTCATTACAATAAAAAAATAAATTATTAATAAATACTAAAATTATTACACAAAGTATATTTTTTAATTTAAATTCCTAACAGTGCCTATGGCTGCGATATGGTAGAGAAGGAGGTGGTGCGACTATTTTAGGCGGAGAAAAGATGAATAGTTGTGGAGGGAGGTCTTTTAGACAAAGGCGTTTGGTGGGTCTTTGGACTGATGAAGTGAAAGAGAAAAGAAAAAAGAGAAAAGAGAAAGAAAGAGAGACGCATGCTAGGGGTTTCAACCAAGTGTTTCAATGAGTTTAGAGAGAGAGGGAAAGAAGCGTGGTGGGTGTAAACTGTGGTGGTTATAGGAGTGCACATGAGTCGGTTTGGATCAAGTTAATATCAAAGTCAAAATTAAATTCAGTTCTTGAAAACTAGACTCAGAACCGAAGTAATAACCATGATAAACCGAACTGAACCAAAATTCATCGGATTAGTTTTGTTCAACCCACGGTTCGCTAAAATTAATATTTATGTTTAATTTTTACAAACCATAAATCCTTCAATTTATAAATGCTGGACTCGGCCAGTTAAGGCCCAATTTTCCAGGTTGGCCTTTCAAAGTAAAGGCCCAGCGTCGAAGCAAGAATTGTTGTAGAGGAAGTCAAGCTCTTTAAAGGGGAGGAGGAGACAAATATTTTACTTGTTAACCAATGTTGGACTTTTCTAGTGCAACTGTTAGTCTACATGTTAGCCCACACCGCTGACGTATCTTAACTCTGATCTCTTTAAATACAAGGCTGTGTAATGCCATTGCATAGCATTTGCGAGTCAATGCCATCCTTTGAATAGGATGGTTCGTTTAGGGAGACTTCAGCCCAGAATCAAACCAATCAATTTAGTTCTTAAAATTTTAGAAACAGAACCAAATCAAAGCAATCCGATGTGCTCAATTTTGGTTCAGTGCTCGGGCAACTTGTGCACCCTTAGTGGTTGCGGTGAGGTTGGTATGGAGCGGCTACAGGCACCGCTAGTTCGGCAAGAGAGATTAAGAGCCCTCTGGTTTTGCCGATATTTTCAAAATGTGTTTTATCATATGGATACAAACAATCACAATGCATTACTAGTTCATGCAAGATGTACAGTAGTACTTGATATTACACAATACATGCTTACATTTCATCGACTATTTATTATGTTTTAGATTTTTCATGTCTCTTTTTATTTTATTTTTTTGGAAATAGTCTATCGTTTTTCCAATTTTTCTGTCATTGTCCAAACAGTAATTTTTCTCTAGATATTTTTTGTGCTGTGATAACCGAATGTGACATCTAAACAATGTGCTTGAGAAAATGATTGACAAAGCCCAGTTAGATGGTATGGGCCTTCAGCGCTCGATATGTGACATCACCATAAAGTGACATCTAAAACCAGGGGAAAAAAACAATTAAAAAAGAATCGTTGAGATAAAATAACAATTTCAACTTTGGTGTTTTGTTTTCTCGCTTCCTAAATATATATATATATATCTATATAGTATGCAATAATTGAATACAAAATGATGTGTCTTGGTTTGATGTGCTTGAGTAGGAACTATAGTTACCAACAAAGGAAAATAGAAACAGAAAACCCTATGGTAAAAAGGAAGCGCTAAACGTGACTCAAAAAAATTATAAGAAATGAGAAATGTTAGGTAATTTAAAATTAAAAATTTATGTTTGTAAGAAAAGATATTGAAACTCTAAAAAAACAATATAAAGCATA
>CM065384.1:120000-177500 GCA_033060915.1 Euryodendron excelsum | reverse complement strand
TCTACATCTCACTTTCATTATTGTCATTATTTTTAATTTGTTTTCTCATTCAGATTTAGAAAACCCACCATAGAAATTTTCAGGGCTTCTGTTATTTTGTCATTATATCTTTCCTGCTGTTTACAAGTACAAGAGAGTTAAAAAGGAAGTAAGGCAACCAAGAGAGGAGGCAGAGGAGCAGATGAGGAACTCCGCAAATCACGTGATCATGGAGATAGAGGCAAACAAACCTCAAGGGAATGGTCTCGTTGTAGGAGGCCTGAGTCCCCTGAGCGAAACCCTGTGGAAGGAGAAGACCAATACTGAATTCGTAGGGGACGTGTCGGCTAGGCTTACTTGGAAGGATCTGACTGTAATGGTGACTCTCAGCAATGGAGAGACCCAAAATGTTTTGGAAGGACTTAGTGGTTACGCCGAGCCTGGAACTTTCACTGCCCTTATGGGTCCTTCTGGTTCCGGGAAATCTACGCTGCTTGATGCTCTCTCCAGTCGCCTTGCTGCCAATGCGTTCCTTTCCGGGACAATTCTCCTCAATGGTCGGAGAACAAAACTCTCCTTTGGGACTGCTGTGAGTGTTCTTGTTATCATTACTGTTACTTTTTTTTTTGTTTTCAATTTTAGAACTGTTTTATACGCACATACTGTAAAATACACATATATTGCTCATGAATTCCACTTTATTTACCTTGTGCATAGACTATATGTAGACTTGTAAATAGAACCAAAAGAAAAAGAAAGGTAACTCTGTTATAACTGATCTTTATAATCTCATGTAATTCCTTTTGAATCCGTTAACATTAGGATTTACTTTTGACAAGGATATTGCATATATATATATATATATATATTTTTATCGAACCCATAGAGTGCATTTCTTCTAATTAATAATTGGATTTGTTTGGCTCTAGTCAGTCTCTGCGAGGCTAAATTGACGTTTATCATGTACTTCAAAACACAGGCCTACGTGACACAAGATGACAACTTGATTGGTACTCTTACAGTTCGTGAAACAATTTCGTATTCAGCTAGACTACGTCTCCCCGATAAGATGCTCTGGTCAGAGAAGCGTGCATTGGTTGAGAGTACAATCATAGAAATGGGCCTTCAAGATTGTGCTGATACAGTAATCGGGAATTGGCATTTGCGTGGGATCAGTGGAGGAGAAAGAAGGAGGGTCAGCATTGCCCTTGAAATCCTGACGAGGCCCAGGCTGCTTTTTCTTGATGAGCCAACAAGCGGACTCGATAGGTTAAGCTCTGGCATCTTCCCTTTCATTGCTTTTTATTTTTATTTTTTAGAGAGAGAGTTATTTGGATATTTATTCTTTCCAGCATAAATACCTGACTTGTGAAGCAGCGATTGATGTTTTTGCCTTTTTTCTTTTTACTTTTTGAACTTATTGTTCAAAGATGGATAGTATTTCACAAGTTCAAAGATAACTACTCTGTTATGTATGTATGCCAAACTTGTGTATTAGTAATAATAATGCGTGTCTGCCACTGTCTGTCTCCTTTTCCATTAACAATTCATCTGAATTATCTGGGTCTTGTGGCAGTGCTTCGGCATTTTTTGTAACTCAGACATTGCGTGGTCTCTCTAGAGACGGGAGGACTGTCATAGCTTCAATTCATCAGCCCAGCAGTGAAGTTTTTGAGCTATTTGATCGTCTGTACTTACTTTCCGGAGGCAAGACTGTTTACTTTGGTCAGGCTTCGGAAGCTTACGAGGCAAGAATCAGCCTCCACATTTTATTTAAGATGCATTTGCTCTTAGAGAATGTAGCTCTAAAATTGGTTGCTGTATGCAGTTCTTTGCACAAGCTGGCTTTCCATGCCCTGCTCTGAGGAACCCATCTGATCATTTTCTTAGGTGCATTAATTCTGACTTCGATAAAGTTAAGTCCACGCTGAAAGGATCCATGAAACTGCGGGTATCAATTCTTCTTCATCCTCTTCATTTTCTGTTCAAATTAAATTGTATTTGTTTTCTATAAGAATACATATATATATATATATTTTGTTATTGATACTGTTGTTTCGACCATTGGAACTGTACGTTATCAACAATGAACAAGACAACTGTGGGGCAATAAATTTTTTGGCCAAAAAGTGGTGACGTTGGGTGCGACAGTCAATGGTGTTGATAATGCTGTACTCGTACTAATGGTGCTGGGATTGCAAGTATTTAAATGGTGAGTCAGGGGAGGGGTTGCGGGGTTGGAGATGGAGTGTTGCTAATGAATGGTAGTGCGGTGAGAGTGTTAGTGGCTTTCTCATGGCATCAGGCCGTGGGGTTAAATGGCTTAATTTTTGTTGAAGTAAGGGTCCAACAAAAAAAAATTAAAATAAATAAATAAATAAACAAAAAAACAGTTTTTCGGTCACTAATTAGAGGTGAAAAGGGGCAGCTGTGGCAGCCTTTTTAGGGGAGAGGGAGGGAGGGAGGGGAGGGGAGGGGAGATGACTCGAACACCGATTGACTTTGTTCCTTTGGGCCAACCCGCTCGTCAAAGAAAAACACTAACGAGGCTTCAACTGTTGAACAACCTTCATGCTGTTGGTGTTGGCTTAATTCCTTTGATCTTGCTGCCCCATAAGGAAAGATTTGCAGGATTCAGTACTACTGATTACTGTTATTGTTCACATTCAGTGTTAGTCATGGCTAATTGTTCCTTTGAATTGGTACCCTCTCAGTTTGAGACAAATGATGATCCTCTGGAGAAGATAACCACGGCTGAAGCTATCCGAACTCTTATTGACTTTTATCGTACTTCTCAGTACTGTTACTCAGCAAAACAGAGAGTCGAGGAGATCTCTGAAGTAGTAAGTATTATTCAGTAGTGCCTTCGTTTAAGATGTGACTTCAATACTTTTGTTGCTATCTTCTACTTAGTTTACCATTTTATTGGTATGATGGACTATTAATGGCGATTAAATTTCCACCCCCTTTCTTGCAGAAAGGAACTGTGCTTGATTCAGGAGGGAGTCAGGCTAGTTTCTTGATGCAGGCCTTTACTTTATCAAAGCGTTCATTCATCAACATGTCAAGGGACTTTGGATATTACTGGCTGAGGCTTTTAATTTATGTTGTGGTCACTGTCTGCATCGGAACCATCTATTTGGATGTGGGGACGGGCTACAACTCCATTCTGGTACATGCATATCTCTTATGAGCATTCTACATGCATCTTGAATATAGATTTCTAATCTAATCTGAGCATCCAAAAGATTTACAGTCAAAAACTTATAAATAAAGTTCCTTGAAAGTTTTCTTCAAAAAAAAAAAAAAAAATACCAAGAGATATGTAACACAACCAAACTACCCGAAGTATCTTGGTTTCTCTCACATGCACTCCCAATTTCAGGAGTCCACAGAGGTGGAGGGTGAAATTTTGATGCCCTCAATATAGTCATTTAATTGGCTTCTCATGTACTAATTTGTCAACATCTCAGTTGGGGGGTAAGACTACACTGCTGCATGTGAAATGTGGAGCATTGTCGCGTGGTGCTCTAAAACACTGAAGAATTTATCTGTTTACATACCTTTCAGAGTTTTAATGTGTCAAATCAACACATGCACCTACCACCAAACTCTTAAACTATATCGAAAAACCATGAATGGGACTCGAGTTCTTCGTCATATACTGTAATTTCGATTTTCATTTGCTATGAGACAGGCAAGAGGTGCTTGTGCGTCTTTTGTGTTTGGGTTCGTCACATTCATGTCCATTGGTGGGTTCCCTTCCTTTGTGGAAGACATGAAGGTTAGCTAATTCATTATCTTATGCGACTACAGCCATATATTAAAAATTAAATTGTAGATAGTCGGTGTGTTTTTCCAAATGAAGAGAAAAATTAGGTGATCTTTTGCAGGTTTTTCAAAGAGAAAGGTTGAATGGCCACTATGGTGTTACTGCATTTGTAATCAGCAACACAATATCGGCAATGCCATTTCTGATGTTGATCACCTTTATCTCTGGAACTGTGTGCTATTTCATGGTCCATCTCCACCCAGGCTTCGAACATTATCTGTTCTTTGTATTATGCCTTTATGCAAGTGTCACAGTTGTTGAGAGTTTGATGATGGCCATTGCTAGTATTGTTCCCAACTTCCTCATGGGTATCATCACAGGAGCTGGAATACAGGTTTGTTTAGTACTGTATGATACTGCATCCACAATAATAATATCTCGTGATAGAATATACAAATATGATAGAGCTTCAGTAACAGCTGAACGTATTTGACAAATTCTTTTACTGCTATTTTGGAACTCGTGCCTAAACATCTATCGACTTTGAACTCATTACGTACTGCGTTGATTTAGATTTTATTTTCTTGGAATTATTTAAAACCAAGAAGCAGTTTTCTACGGTTTTTTATTTCATTTTTTTTAATTTTATCTTTTTTCTTGCAATGTGGGCGGCGCCTGGGGTTTCGTTGGTTTGGCAGAGTCTGAGCTTTCTGACCACAAGCATTTGCCTATTACTTATATATGTGTGTGTATATTATGTATGTTATATGGGTATCTCTAATTCATTTAGGGCTAACATTTTCATGTTTTTGTCGAAATTTAAGGGAATATTCATGCTAGTCTCTGGGTACTTCAGACTTCCAAATGACATCCCAAAACCTTTCTGGCGTTACCCAATGTCGTACATCAGTTTCCACTTCTGGGCTCTACAGGTAAAAATTTAGCACTAATCATCATCATTATTGGAAATCTGCTAGCTAAATTATCTACTGATTAAATCAATATAAATGCTTAGGGGCAATACCAAAATGATCTGAAGGGCTTGGTTTTTGATAACCAATCACCAGATCTTCCAAAAATTCCGGGTGAATATATACTGGAGTATGTGTTCCAGATTGATGTGAATCGATCAAAATGGGTGGATCTCAGTGTTCTCTTCAGCATGATTGTCATCTACCGCATCATCTTCTTCATCATGATCAAAATCAGTGAGGACGTGACCCCTTGGATCAGAGGTTACATAGCAAGGAGAAGAATGCAGCAGAAGAATGGAAATCAGAACACCACAGTCGCCCCATATGGTCTCACCCAATCTCCTTCCTTGAGGACCTATGTGGGCGATCATGCAGCTGGTACAAGTAAGAGGTAGAAAAGTGGCAAATCCCATTCGAAAGTATTAAGAGTACTTGTCACGTGGTATTGATTAAAACGATGTAGCGACATATAAGATAGAGTCCAGGTCATCATTCAACACTTTTAGATCAAATTCATACAATTTGAAGCATGTGTGTACTTTGTTTTTGTTATTGCTTTTTTTTTTTTTTTTTTACCAATATTAACATAATGAGGGTTGATAAATCCAATAGGTAGTCAAGAGAAAGAATGGGAAGTTATAATGTTGTCGCAATGTTCAACCACAATTCCACGTTTTGTAAGTAAATTATTGAATTTGTATCTTTTTCATTTCAACCAAGAGATCTTCATTATATTAATCCGTAGACTAGATGATATTATAGTATATATAATATCAAATCTATGTCGACATTTAGCAATAAAATTTATTTTTTTATATATAATAACAAATTTATTTATTTTTAAGTCCTAATTCAGTTTGTACCATCTGATCCTTTTATATTTTTATTTATTTTAAACGACGTGTACACTCGAATTATCCATTTTGGCTGCCAGCAAAAAAGGTTGCTTCCTAGCTGTTTCATTCATTTGACAAAGACAATTTGGCCCTTTTTTCTCTGCACGAGGTAGGTTTGTTCATAATTGAGTAAATAATTATTTCCGAAGCAACAAAAAGACACTTAAGAGTAAATAACAAGAACAAGATGACTGACACGTCAAAAACAAAAGAAATGAAGGGCCAAGATGCGGCCACCTCAAGCAAGGCGCTATGAAAGTTGTCGCATTCAGATTTTTCACATTTGGAGAATACTCATACAAGCGAAAAAAATACTGTACTCTCTCGTTAGAATTCACCTTCCTAAAAGAATGAGTGCGATTAGGTTTAAATTGAAAATATATTTGAATAAAAGGCTTTTGAAAAAGATTTGGAGTCACTTCCTAACTTGATTAAGGTGAGTTAGGTCACCTAAAAACTAAGCATAATCCGAAAATTACATTTAGGGTTTTTTGGAAAACGATTTTAAAGATATCTCCTCAAGAGAGGGTTTTAAAGAAAACAGGTCGTTTGGCAACCTTTGAAAAACATTTAGCCTTTTTTGAAAAATAACTCCGTTTTTTATCTATGAAAACAGTGATTCTAGGCTCGGAGGTTGGTTACGTGTAGGGAAGACGTACTAAGCCATCACCCTACCCCGCCCTTTCGGTACCTATATGTCAATCTACCCTGGATTCACCTATGAAAGTCTTTAACTAACTAATATTCAATCCCATCCACTTTAGAAAACAATGTTTAGAAAAATATGATGCATGATATGCAAGTGCAATAGAAGAGAGTTGATTTGGAAATAGATTTGAAAATTGATTTGAAAAGAAATTGATTTGATTTAAAAGAGATTTGAAAAGATAGAATTGAAATTGGAATTGAAAAGAGATTTGAAAAGAGTTATGGAATTGGAAACTTGAAAAATGTTGTAGAATTGGAGATTGGAAAGAAATTGTAGAAATAGAAATTGAAAGATGTTGTGGAATTTGAGATTTGAAAAAGGTTGTGACCGCGCCCATGAGGGTTGCCTACGTATCCTTTGGGAGGAATTAGGTCAGTTGTAGTTCGGACAAGAGTCTGATTGAAAATAAAAGGTTTTTATTTGAAGAAGAGATTGAATTAAAAATTGGATTTGATTTGAAATTAGAAGAGGAGATTGGAATTTGAAATTTAGAATTTTGGAATTGAAAAGATTGGATTTTGATTTGAAAAAGTAGAATTTGGAAAAAAGATTTAGACTTGTTTTGGAAAGATGGAGGTTTAAGAAACCTAGACTTAGGAAAAATGAGAAGTTTAAGAAAGATTTGACTCGACTTGGAAGGGTTAAGAGATTAGGAAATATTGGATTTAAGAAATGTTTGAATTAGGAAAGATTCGATTTAGGAAAGTTTCGAATTAGGAAAGTCTCATTTTTAGAAAGTTTCAAATTAAGAAAGTTTTGAAAAGGTTTTCAAATTAGGAGAGCTTCGAAATTAGGAAAGTTTTAAAATTAGGAAAGTTTCAACTTAGGAAAGTTTTGGAATTAGGAAAGTTTTGGAAAAGGAAAGGTCTCACTTAGGAAATGTTTGAATTAAGAAAGTTTCAACTTAAGAAATTTTCAACTTAGAAAAGTTTTGAAATTGGAAAGTTTCGTTTTAAGAAAGGATTTGAAATAGGAAAGTGTTGAATTTTAGAAATGTTTTGAATTAGGAAAGTTTTGAATTAAGAAAGTTTTGAAGTAGAGAAGTTTTGAAAATTGGAAAGTTTAGAAAACAAGAAAGTTTGGAAAATAAGAAAGTTTTGAGTTTAGAAAACCTTGAAATTTGGAAAGGTTTGGAATTTAGAAAGTTTTAAAGTTTTAGAAAATCTTGAGATTAGGAAAGGTTTGAGTTTAGGAAATGTTTGAAAACTTAGGTTTGGAAAATTAAGATTTGAAAAGGGGTAGAATTAGGAAAGGGTTGAATTAGGAAAGATTTGAAAGTTGAGTTTTAAAATTTAGGAAAGACTTTTATGTTCAAGTTTTGGAAACTTAAGATTTAGGAAATGAGAAGATTAGGAAGGAGTTGAACTAGGGAAGATTTAGATTAGGAAATGATTAGATTTTGTTTCTAAAAGAGAATGTTTGATTTTACTTCCAAAAACGGAGGATTGGATCTAGTTTCCTAAACGGGAAAATTTGATTTGGTTTCCTAAAGGGAATGTTTGATTTGACAAAGATTTGGAAATGGGAAGTTTTAGAAATCCTAGATTTGAAAAACTATAGTTTTGACATAGAAAATAGGTTTTTGAAAACCTAATTTTGACTTAGAAAACGAGAGTTTTTGGAGACCTAGGCTTGGGGCAAGATTGAAAAACCATGTTTTTGGAAAGAAAATTAAGGTTTCCTAATTGTGAATTCTAGGGCTTGACTTGGGCATCAAGAAAAAAGTTTTTTGGAAGGTGTGTTTTTGGGAACGGAGCTTTTTGGAAGGGAATCATAGGGAGGAGTTTTGGAAAGTGTGTTTTTGGAAATGAGTTTTTTGGAAGGAAATCCTAGAGGGGAGTTTCTAGAAGGAAGATTTTGGGAAGAGAATTTTTAGAAAGATTTTTGGGGAACGTTTTTAGAAAGTAGACTTTGAAGAGAGCGTTTTGAAAAGGAATTGAAAAAGGGAGTTTTGAAAAATAGATTTTGAGAGAGAGTTTTTGAAAACAACTTTGGAATGAGAGTTTTAGGAAAGTATGTTGAAAAAGAGATTTTTAGGAGGAGATTTTTGAAAAGAGAATTTTTGGAAGGCATAAAAATGTCACACTTTCCTAAAACGATTCTAACCATGAGAAGGCTAGAACCGCTTTAAGAAAGTAGTTTTGAAAACAATAACGGTTGAAAATATGGACCATGTTGGTCACTTTAAATGTAACATTTTCCTAAAGCAATTCTAGCCATGAAAAAGCTAGAATCACCCTAGGATTATGATTTTGAAAACAAGTTTTGAAAAAGAGGATTTTGATGCAATTTTGAAAACAAGTTTTGAAAACGATTTTGAAAACAACTTTGAAAACGATTTTTGGAAGATGCAAGATAATGATATGCACAATGCAATTTTGTGGTCGTGAACATATAAGGTTAAGGCTTTACCACATAATCAAGGGGGCCGGACCCACGTGGTCTCCGGTTAGCCTAAAGGAAAGCCCCCGACACGGTGACCCTCTGATAGCCTAATCTTACACATGGACCGGGAGTCCCCTTGTTTCAAGCATGCAAAGAAAGGGAGGGAAAGAGATGGGGGATTAAAATAGAGAAAACCCAAGTGGGTTAGGAGAGAGAAGAGAGAGGGGGAAAGTGCGGAAATTTAAATAGAGAACCTACCTTGTATTTTGTTCATTTTGCGCGCCTTGCTTTCTTCGGCCTCGATCTTGATCTTTGTCTTCAATCTTCAAGAGTTGTCTTCAATCTTCAAACATCAGATGGTAGCTCTTTAAGTGTATGAGTGTATAGGAGCCTAGGGTTTAGTGTATAATGGCTACGGTTTAGATAACCTAAGGAAGCTAGGGTTTTTGAAGTGTTCGAGCTCTGTATATCGAAATATATGATTTTTAGACTGAGTTTGTTGACCCCTTTCACGTTGGAAGAGGCTCTGTATTTATAAAGGTTGGACAAACCTGGCACCTGTTGCAGTGGCGCCAACCAGTTAGGAAAGTATTTAGGTCTGCAAGCAACGTATCTTTGACTAGATTTGGGAGCCTATACTAGTGATTACCATGCAATTTTTAGCCTAGCTTCACTAGGAGTGACTTCGAAAAGTTTAGGAATGATCTAAGGGACCAGGATTGGCCCGGAAGAGCTGGAAAGGGGCAGGAACACTTAGAATAGTGTCCTGAGGTATTTGACTTGAAAGATGAGGATATGATGTGTCGGAAGAATTGACCGGGCCTTTAGGGGCAAAACAGTCAACTGGATCGGAAAGCTGCCAGGACGGACTTGGACTATCCTGGAAGAAGACTTAAGATTTGGAAACATTATTTAGAATGTTCTCAAGGGTTGCCGGTTTGATACCCAGAGCCGCTGTGGTTGGAAAAGGTGATCGGCCCACCAAGGGCAAAACGGTCATTTTGTACTGGGTTGGCCGGAATTGACTCGGAATGATCTGAAAAGATGAAGAAAGGTTGAGAGTACTATAAAAAGCATTCTCGGGAGGTTACCGGTTTGATACCCAGAGCCAGTGTGGTCGGAAAAGGAGATCGGCCCACCAGGGGCAAAACGGTCATTTCGCATCGGGTTTGCCGGAGTTGACTCAGAATGATCCGAAAGGATAAAGAGAGGGTTGAGAATACTATAAAAAGTATTCTCGAGAAGTTACCGGTTTGATACCTAGAGCCGGTGTGGTTTCCGAGGCGTTCGGACGCCTAGGGGCAAAATGGTCATATTGACCGAAAAGTCTCGAAAAAGGCCCAAGGGGCAGTTTGGTCATTTTTTACCGAAGTGGGCTAGGAGGCACTAGTGTTGACCTGGTTTTTAAGTGTTTCCGCCACTCTGACGACGGTCGTCGTGACATAGGGGTTTGTTGGCAATTCCCTATATCGACCTGTTTACAAGTATTTCCGCTACTCGGACGGTTGTCATGTTTGCGAGTATTTTGGCTACTCGGACCGTCTCGAGGAATAAACTATCTCGAGAGAGGGATTGGAAAGGGGACTTACCATCTTCGGAAAGATGTGCCTGACTTGGGATCATCTCGAGAAATAAACTGTCTCGAGAGAGGGATTGGAAAGGGGACTTACCGTCTTTAAAAAGATGTGCCTGATTTAGAACCGTCTCGAGGAGTAAAATGTCTCGAGAGAGGGATTGGAAAGGGGACTTATCGTCTTGGGAAAGACGTGCCTGATTTGGAACAGTCTCGAGGAATAAACTGTCTCGAGAGAGGGATTGGAAAGGGGACTTACCGTCTTCGGAAAGACGTGCCTGATTTGGAACCGTCTCGAGGAATAAACTGTCTCGAGAGAGGGATTGGAAAGGGGACTTACCGTCTTCGGAAAGACGTGCCTGATTTGGAACCGTCTCGCGGAATAAACTATCTTAGAGAGAGGGATTAGAAAGGGGACTTATCGTCTCCGAAAAGACATGCCTGATTTGGAACCGTCTCGAGGAATAAACTGTCTCGAGAGAGGGATTGGAAATGGGACTTACCGTCTTCGAAAAAACGTGCCTGATTTTGGTCATTTTGCCTCTATTTGGGCCTGGCGGGCCTGCGAAGTGATGGATAGACGGGATTTGGACTTAGAAAGTTGGTTTCGATTGGAATATGCCCACAATGACTTGAACACAAGTCTGGACGGAGTGTAAACTGCCGAGCGGTAAAAAATGAGGTGCTTACAATAGCTTCTAAATTGCAATGTCTGGCTTTAAGGATTTGAAGCATATTATAACTAAAGGATTGAGAAGACTAATGATTATAGTATAATCAGAGTCCCTAATTGTAAATTATTGATAGAAATTATTTATACATTATTTATTATTTTAATATAATTTTAGTGTTTTTTTATGTTTTTCGGATGGAGAGGACTAATGATTATAGTACAATTAGAGTTTCTAATTATAAATTATTGGTAAGAATTATTTACACATTATTTATTATTTTAACATAATTTTAGTTTTTTTTTTTATTTTTATTTTTTCATGTCTTCTGTAGATTCACAGCTAAAATTAAACAAAATAGAGCAGGCATGCATGTCGCGCCCCGTTTTCGAATGTCGGGCCCGTTCTCCTCTCTTTCTTGGCCCGGGGGTGGGAATTTAATATGGTGTTCTCTCGTTAGAACTCGTCCTCCTAGAAGGACGAATGCGACGGGTTTTGAATTTTCAAAATAGAATTGATTAGGGCTTTTTGAAAAGTTTTTTTGGAGTCGCCACCTAACATATTTAAAAATGTGATAGGTCATCTACACTAAGTAAAACCCGAGAGTTAAAGTTAGGTTTTGGAAAAGGTTTTGTTTTTGAAAAAAGTCCTCATGAGAGGGTTTTAAAAGGTAGGGTTGCCTGACAACTCTAAGAACATTGGAAAGCCCTTTTGAAAATTTGACTATGGTTTTGGTCTTTGAAACAACAATTCTTAAGTCCGGGGGTTGGTTACGTGTAGGGAAGATGTTCTAAGACTATCACTCTACCTCGCCCTTGCGGTATCTATATGTGTAATCACCTTTTACTCACCTAATTACGACCCACCAGTTACCTATTTTAATGCTATCCCCTTAGAAAACTTTTAAAAAATAGAATTGAAAAAGAATTTGAAAGGAGTTGAGTTTGAAAAATGGAATTGGAAATTTGAAAAGGGTTGTGACCACATCCCATGAAGGGTTGCCTACGTATCTCCTTAAAGAGGATCAAGTCAATCGTAGTTCGGACAAGAGTCCGAAAGAATTAGAATTTTGAAATGGGTTCCTATTTTTAGAAATTTTCTTTTTTAGGAAAGTTTGAGTTCAAAAACCTCTCCTTTTTAGGAAAGGATTGGACTTAGAAAATGTTTCTTTTTCAGGAAGATTTGACTTGAAAATGTTTCCTTTTCAGGAAGATTTGATTTAACTTTGAAATGTTTTTTTTTCAGGAAGATTGAGATTAAAAAGATTTGATTTGGTTTGAAAATATTTGAGTTGATTTGAAAATATTGGGTTTTATAAATGTTTCATTTTCAGGAAGATTTGATTTTTAAAATGTTTCTTTTTTAGGAAGATTTGAGATTTGAAAAGATTTTATTTGATTTGAAAAGATTTGAGCTGATTTGAAAAGATTTGAGTTTTGGAAATGTTTCATTTTCAGAAAGATTTGATTTGATTTTGAAATGTTTCCTTTTAGGAAGATTAAGATTTGAGAAGATTTGATTTTGAAAAAGCCAAGTTTGGATTGTTTCTAAAATGGAAGGAGTTAAATTAGGTTTAAATTTAGAAGATTTGAAAAATGAGCAATTTGAGGGATTTGAAATGGAAGGTTTTGATTTGAACATAGAAGGTTTTGATTTAAAAATGGAAGGTTTTGCAAGTTGGCAAAAACGGGATTTTCTTAAGATTAAACTTCTAGGGTTTAACAGTTATGAGTTTTAGAAATGGTTCAAATATCGAGCTTTTCGAAAACATGTTATAGGGCTCGAAACCCTAACTTGGATTTTAAACATCCAAATGAATATTGCACTTTGCCTAAAGCCATTCTAGCCATTGAAAGGCTAGAATCGCTTTAGGCTTGTGGCTTTGAAAAGCAATACAGGCGTGAAGCCAAAAATATAGACCTTTTGAGTCCTTTTGAATGTCACACATTTCTCAAAACAACCTTAATCATGAAAAGACTAGGATCATTCCGAGTACGGATTTTTAAAAAGAACGAAATGTAGGCTAACAGGAGCTATTTAAAATGTCACACTTTTCTAGGAAAACCCTAAACATGAGAGGGTTAGGATCCACCTAGAATTGTGGTTTTGAGAAAACAACTTTAAAAAATGGTTTTAAGGGGTAAAGTCATGACGATAATGCAAATGCGATTTGACAATAGTAATGACATGAAACATACAAGGTTTAGAGATCACCACATTGCAAGAGGATCTTAAGGCCATGCCGTGAAGTAAGTGAGGGTCAAGAAGAGAGTCCCGATCGGTAATCTCCTCTTGTTCACTCTCAACATGGACTTAACGTCCTCTTATTTTCAAGCATGCAAGAAAGGGGAGTTTAGAGATAGGGGATTAAAAAAGAGAAGAACCCAAGTGGGTTTAGAGGGAGAAGAGAAAGTAGGGGGAGTACGGAAAAGTACAAAAAGGATTACCTTGTCTCGTTGCTTCTTTCTTTGGTGAAGGCTCGGGCCTCTAACTTAGGAAGGTTTTGGGAGCTTCCGGGTAGTGAGGCAGACCTATGGTGGAGCTTAGAAGTTAGGGCTTTGGGAGTTTGGACTTCGGACTCAGCCAACGGGACTTTGAGAGAGAAATAGAGGACTTCGGGAGCTGTTTGGAATGGAGGGGGAGAGTTTCTGGAGGAATTTTCAACCCAAAACAATGTAGGGGGTCTGTATTTATAGTGCGATTTAAGGGGGGTTGTGCCCCACTTGTAGTGGCGCACGACTTAGGTTTGGCCATGTGCCACGGTAAGTGGCACAGGGTCATTTAATTTTGACTTGAATAAAGAATGGTCATACTTCACTTGAAGTGGAGCAAGGAGGTTCTGGTTCGAAAAGGGAAGGTGCCGTACGGCGGGGCTTAGCTAGAAATAGAAGGGAATACTCTGAAAAGTGCCTCGGAGGTTGTTAGTTTGATTCCTAGAGCTGGTATGGTTAAAGAGAGTGACTGGATGACAGTCACCTCATCTCGGGAGTTCTAGGGTTAACCAAGATTGACAAGGGTTGACCGGGTGGACCAGAGTTGACTGGGGTTGATTGGGTTGACCAAAGTTAACTATGTTGAGTCAAGGTTGATCCTTGTTGACTCAAGGTTAATTCCCATGTTGATTTTAATGATAATTAAACCTTGTGTTATTTTACTAATGAATCTACTTAGTGTGGAGATTAACAAAGTTTATAACTTAGACTTAAAGTTAAATCTTAAGTCTATTACATGTCAGGAAGAATGCACAAGAAGTTCAAGAAGCAAGTAATGAATTCAAAGAGCTATGCAATGAACCAAACAGAGGATTGTCACCTATCTCTACTTCAAACAAATGTTCTACATTTGAAGAGATTGAAGGTGTTCAATTAAAGCTTCTATCAAGGATGCATAGTTTCAATGAAGATTGATTTGCAAGATAAACTAAAGACTTCATCAGTTGAGGAGGTGCAATGTTCAGTTAAAGATGAAGAATGGAGATGTTGTAAATGTCAAAAGAAGATCTCATCAGAATATGCAAAGATCTGTTGAAGAGGTGTAAAGATCAGTTGAAGAGGAATTGATTGTTAAAGAGTTTGAAAATGCTCAAGAGATGACTTCATCTAGAATGCAAAGATCAATTCAAGACAATGCGATTGAAGTTGCTGAGAAGATGGCTCACAATGAATATCTGATCCCTATCTAGAATCTAAGTGAAGAATTCTTCTACAATATAAAGGATCCATGAAGACTAGATGCATGAAGGCTTCATCATGTCTGCAATGATCTCAGTAAAGTGACTTTAATGAAGAATGAAGAATTGTTAACAAAGAGAGGAAATCAGAAATCAAGCATTGTGAAGCTCTACACAATTGAGGATGCTTGGCATTGAAGAAGATATTATACAATGAAAGAAGAAGCTTTGCAAATGAAGAAGAAAAGATCAACATTGATCAAATGAAGCTTTGACAGTTTGAGATTCAAGAAGAAGATCAATATCCAATGATTGATTCAATCCAAATTGAATAGAAGTTAACTCAGATGAGTTATGAAGATTTGATTGATCATCATACCCCAGAGACATACTCCTTGAAGATCTTATACCTATGCTTAGATGATCTGAATAATTGGAAGATAGAATATAGAATTCTGGGTAATGAGGGGACTCATGGAAATAAAGAGTCGCCTCTTGATCGCAGAAGCAAAAAGGCTTGGAGAAAAATTGGACAATGAGGGGACTCATGGAAATGAAGTGTCGCCTCTTGAACACAGAAGCAAAAAGCCTGAAAATCATATAGACAAAGAGTGGACTCATTGAAGATGAAGAGTCGCCTTATGGAGACAAACGCAAAGGCTTGAAGATGAAATGATCAATGAGCGGACACATGAAGACGAAGAGTCACCTCTTGGTAGCAGAAGTAAAAGGCTTGAAGATGAAATGATCAATGAGCGGACACATGATGATGAAGTGTCGCCTCATGACAGCAGAAGCCAAAGATATGAAGATTGAATGAACAAGGAGTCGCCTCATCGATATGAAGAGAGGACTAATGAAGTCAGTGATCAACATTTGGTAAATGCAGAAGCAGAAAGTGTCGACTCCACAGACTTGGAGCCAACTCCTATGATATAACGGCTATGTTTCTTAACGTTATAATGGACTGGACGTGCATTAATAATCCCCAACAACCACTAACGGATGGAATCAATACAGGGGTATATATATACTAGCCTCCAACTGCATTTATATACGAGAATCAAGAGGAAGAAACAACTTGAGACAAGATTCACTGATCAACCTAATTTTCCTGATATTCCTGAACATTCTTCCTGTTTTATTCTTGTGAGCTTTGAATGTAAAATCTACTATTTGTAGAGAGTGTGTTAGTTAATTTTATACACTTGTAAATTGAGAGTTTGAGAGTTCTCTTGTAAAAGCAAAACTCTTGTAAGTTTGAGTGGAGCTTGGACAAAACCACTTGAAGATTGGAGAGCTCGGTGAGGAGTTCTTTGTATAGTGAGCTGAGCACTTTGTCAATCAGTGGCCCATCTTGTAATAGGTGATTACATAGTAGAAGAAGACTTCAAGGAGGTCTTGGGGTCAGGACGTAGACAACAGTTTGTCGTTGAACCTCGGTAAATCTGTGTCTCTCTTCTATTGCTCTGTTTTCTTTGCTTCTATTGATAACATTGCATTGCACATAGATTAATCACTGCTATATTGTTTAGATTAATTTTAATTAATCTTAACTTGTATTTATCTTCAAAAAACCCAATTCACCCCCCTCTTGGGTTGCCTATTGGACCAACAATTGGTATCAGAGTTAGTATTCCTGGTATAAAGGCTTAAAATCCTAGGAATAGATCCATGGCAACCAATTTCGGAAGCTCTCTTGGTGAAGGTCAATCCACAAATAGACCACCTATGTTTAATGGCACCAATTACAATTATTGAAAAAATAGAATGAGAATCTATATCCAATCGGTAGATTATGAATTTTGGAGACTTATTGTAAATGGTCCTAAAACTCTTACTTCCAGAATAGAACAAATGGTTGTTCCTAAACCAGAATCTGAATGGGATGAAGATGATCTGAAAATGCTACAATCTAATGTTAAAGCTATGAATATCCTATATTGTGCACTTGATCCCAATGAATTTAATCGTATTTCCACCTATGATTAAGCTAAGGAAATATGGGATAGACTAGAAGTCACACATGAAGGTACCAATCAAGTTAAAGAATCTAAAATCAACATATTGGTACATAATTATGAATTGTTCAAAATGAAACCTGAAGAATCCATCACTGAAATGTTCAATAGGTTCATTGATATTATTAATGGTTTAAAATCTCTTGGAAAAGTGTATCCTAACAGTGAACAGGTAAGGAAGATTCTAAGGTCTTTGCCAAAGGCTTGGGAGGCTAATGTCACAGCAATTCAAGAAGCAAAGGACCTCAACACCCCACCACTGGAAGAACTCTTAGGCTCTCTAATGACACATGAGCTCACACAAAAACAACATGCCCAAGAGGATGAAGAAAAGAAGAAAAAGGTAGTTGCATTCCAATCCACCTGTCAAAATGATGAATCAGCAAGTGAAGAGAATGAAGATGAAATTGCTCTCGTCACTCGGAAGTTTAGGAGATTCATAAAGAAGAAATGGAGAGGTGAAAAGAAGCATGAAGCCAAAGGAGAACCTAGCAAGGACTCCAACATAACATGCTACGAATGCAAGAACCTGGCCACATGAAAGCAGATTGTCCTCTGCTCAGAAAAAGAGAAAAGAAATATCAAGGGAAGAAAGCTATGGCAGTCATGACATGGAGTGATGATGAAGAATCAAGCTTCGAAGAAGAAACTGAACCACAAGAAGTGGCTAACCTATGTCTCATGGCTTATAAAGATGATAGTGAGGTATCTGATTCATCCCAATTTACTTTTAATGAATTACAAGATGCCTTTGATGATTTAATTTGTAAATTCAGAAAATTAGGAATTAAAAATGGACTTCTTAAGAAGATGATTTCTACTCTTACTGTTGAAAATGAGAACTTGCAAAAGGAAAATGAAGTCTTGAAAAATGAAGTCTGTATCTTAAAAGATAAGGTTAAGAAAAATTCTCTTCAAAAGGACTTTTCAAAAGAAAATCACATTTTGCTTGATAAAGTTAAAAACTTGGAAACAAGTCTTTATAAATGTGTAAATGGAAAAGAAAAACTTGATGTAATTTTAGGAAAACAAAATTGTTCACTTGCCAAAGCTGGTCTTGGTTTTGATCCATTTAAAAGGAAGAGATTTTCAAAAGGCAGATTTGGAACCTTTACTAGAAAAACACAGGTCTCATGTTTTTACTGTCATAAAAAGGGGCATATTGCTAGTAGATGTTTTGCTTTACAAAAATCAAATGTTCCTAGCAATGCATGGGTCTCTAAAAGACCATTGAGGACTAACCCCCAAGGACCCAAGATGATTTGGGTACCTAAGGTCAAATAAACCCTTTTGCAGGTTGCCTTCAAGCCAAATCCAAGAAAGACCATTGGTACTTGGATAGTGGATGCTCAAGGCATATGACAGGAGATGAAGCTCAATTCACTTCTCTCTCACCAAAGGATGGAGGTCTTGTCACATTTGGTGACAATAACAAAGGAAAGATCATTGGTATAGGTAGCATTGGTAAGAATTCCTCTACCTCTATCGAAAATGTATTACTTGTTAAGGGACTCAAACACAATCTTTTGAGCATTAGCCAACTTTGTGACAAAGGATGTAAGGTTGTATTTGAATCCTCTAAATGTGTTGTAATTAACATTAGTGATAACAAGATAATTCTCACTGGACATAGACAAGGCAATATTTATGTGTTCAATCTTAATGATTTATCCTTATGCAAAATGGAATGTCTTGCTGCTATGAATAGTGATGAAAGTTGGTTGTGGCATAGAAGACTTGGTCATATTAGTATGAGCATACTTTCAAAAGTTTCTAAAATGATTTGGTCAAAGGTCTTCCAAAGATAAAATTTGACAAAAATAGAGTTTGTGATGCTTGCCAATTAGGTAAGCAAACTAGAATCTCTTTCAAATCCTTAAATATGCTCACTACCTCTAGGCCACTTCAACTATTGCATATGGATTTATTTGGACCTACTAGGACTCTAAGTCTTGGTGGTAAGTAATATGCACTTGTTATTGTTGATGATTATTCTAGATTTACATGGACATTCTTCCTAGCTCATAAGGATGAGACAATTGTTTTCTTTACAAAATTTTGTAGAAAAGTCCAAAATGAAAAAAGAATTTCAATTACTTCTATTAGGACTGATCATGGACGGGAATTCGATTGCAAACCTTTTGAAATGTTTTGTGATGAAAATGGTTTTGAGCACAATTTCTCAGCTCCTGGAACACCTCAACAAAATGGAGTTGTTGAAAGGAAAAACAGAGTTTTAGAAAAAATGGGTAGAACCATGCTTTGTGAAAATGGTTTACCAAAATACTTTTGGGCTGAAGCTGTTAACACAGCTTGTTATGTTTTAAATCGAATTTTATTTAGAAAATTTTTGAACAAAACTCCCTATGAACTTTGGAAAGAAAAGAAACCAAATGTCTCATACTTTAAAGCTTTTGGATGTAAATGCTTCGTATTGAATAACAATAAAGACAATCTCGGCAAGTTTGATGCCAAATCTGACGAGGGTGTATTTCTTGGTTATTCAACACATAGCAAGGCTTATAGAGTCTTTAATAAGAGGACTCTAGTTGTTGAAGAATCAGTCCACATCACTTTTGATGAACTTAATCCTTCTTTAAAGAATGTTACAAGTGATGATGCAGATGAGCTAGAATCTGGAATGGAAAAGCTGGACATTGAACCAAGCTCAAATGAGGAACCACAAAAAGAAAGTGAATTACAAGGAGTTCCTACCAGCCAACAAGAAATTAATGAAGGACTACTTAAGGAGTGGAAGTTCGTGCATAACCATCCTACGGAACAAATCCTAGGTGATCCTTCACAAGGTGTAAGAACTCGATCATCTATTAAAAATATATGTAATCATCTTGCATTTTTATCTCAAGGTTATAGTCAAGAGGAAGGCATTGATTATGATAAAACCTATGCTCCTGTAGCTAGACTAGAAGCCATTAGATTATTACTTGCTTTTGCTTGTTTTAAAGACTTTAAATTATATCAAATGGATGTTAAAAGTGCTTTTCTAAATGGCTTTATCACTGAAGAAGTTTTTGTTGAACAACCACCTGGTTTTGAAGATCCAAAACTTTCTGACCATGTTTTCAAACTAATAAAAGCTTTGTATGGTCTGAAACAAGCCCCAAGGGCTTGGTATGAAAGATTGAGTAAGTTTTTGATTGAAAAAGGTTTTTCTAGAGAAAAAATAGATACAACTCTTTTTATCAAAATAAAAAACAGTGATATACTTGTAGTACAAATTTATGTAGATGATATCATATTTGGTGCTACTAATGAATCTCTTTGCGAAGAATTTGCTAAGTGTATGCAGGGAGAATTCGAGATGAGCATGATGGGAGAGCTCAACTACTTTCTTGGACTTCAAATCAAGCAATTGAAGGAAGGCATCTTCATGAACCAAGCCAAGTACATCAAGGACTTAGTCAAAAAGTTTGGCATGGAAGATGCAAAGCCTATAAGTACTCCAATGAGTACTACAACTAAATTGGATAGCGATGAGAAAGGTAAGTCAATAGATACTAAGCTTTATAGAAGCATGATAGGCTTTCTATTGTATCTAACTGCTAGTAGACCTGACATAATGTTTAGTGTTTGCTTATGTGCTCGCTTTCAATCTAATCCTAAATAATCTCATGTGATTGTTGTAAAAATGATTTTTCGTTATCTAAAGCACACACCAAATCTTGGATTATGGTATCCAAGAAATACATGTTTTAATCTAAATGCTTACACTGACGCTGACTATGCGGGGAGTAGAGTTGATAGGAAGAGTACAAGTGGCTCTTGCCAACTCCTAGGCAATATGATTGTATCTTGGTATAGCAAGAAACAAAATTCAGTTGCTCTCTCCATAGCTGAGGCTGAATATGTAGCAGTTGGGAGTTGTTGTGCACAAGTGTTGTGGATCAAACAACAATTGGAAGATTATGGAATCATATTTGATCATATTCCTATTAAATGTGATAATACTAGTGCAATAAACTTGACTAAAAATCCTATTCAACACTCTAGTACAAAACACATTGAAATTAGATATCACTTTATACGTGATCATGTGAAAAAAAGGTGATATAAAACTTGACTTTGTGTGCACTGATATGCAATTAGCTGATATCTTTACTAAACCATTAAGTGAAGATCGTTTTTGTATGATTAGAAGAGAATTAGGGATGAGTGATCCTATATGTTAAACTTGTGTTTGATTCGAGTGAAATTTGTATTTTAAATGTTTGAATGTGTTTATCATTCATATGAAATGCTTTTCTTGAATTTATGATGCATTATATGATCATATTAAGATGTCTTTTATCACATATATTGAAAAAGATCATTTCATGAAATTCTTATGATTCACATGCTCAGATTGGGTGAAAGAGTCGACATTTTATTTCATAGAGTCGCCTCATCACATCAGTGGACTTAAATCATTTTATTAACAAGGCATGTGTCGCCTCATTTAGTTCATGAGTCGCCTCATGCTTCGGGCCTATATACTTTGACGAAGTCCACTTTACAAACATTCGAAATTTCCCTCTCACTCTTTTTCTCTCCCACTCCCCTGTTCGCACTAAAACCCAACCGTCACTCTCAACCATCGCAGCTCTTCATCTCAAACTCTTTCTTAAACCCTAATTTATCACCCTCCTCTCTATCTCTCTCTCAACCTTCATTAAATCTACAATGGCTCCCAAAACCTCTAAACCGAAAAAGATGTCCAAAGCCCTATTGGTAGTACCGGCCCCTGCTTCAACAGAGCCAAAGAGAAAATCCAAAGGAGGGTCTAGCAAAGACAAAAGTAAGCGCAAGAAGAGTAAAATTGGAGAAGCTTCATCCTCAGTAGTCTTGGAATGGAATGAACTATATTTTAGTGAGGGCAAGGCCTAGGAAAGGTACAATTTGATCTCCTCTCTTCAAAAGTATTCAATGGAAGATGGATAAACTATAAATTCTTTGATCTTCATAAGTTCGAATTTGGTACAAAATTTGAAAACCTAAGGTGGAAATATATGACAACACTCAGGGATGATGTTTACCCTGATTTGGTAGCTTATTTCTATTCAAATGCTGAAAGGGAATCTGGAGAAGTGTCTGTCAGAAGTTATGTTAAAGGAATTACTATCAATTTGGATAAAGAAGTAATTAGAAACATTCTTGGAATCAAAATTGGTGGAGAAATCTATAGAGATAGTGTCTCTAGGAAAGACCAATTAAAAGTCCTTTATAGAAAAGACATGGATGAAAATGTACAGCCTCTTGCTATTAATCTACCTCTTGAATTAAGGCTTGTTCATCACTTTATCTGCACCAAATTCACTCCCAAAATTGAGAAGTATGATTATGTTTCAGAAAAGGAGTTGTTCTTTCTATGGGCATACATAACTGATACAAGAATAGATTTGCCTCTGTTTATTTTGGATCACATATATAAGGCCATAATCTCCAAAATCACTTTGCCATATGGAACTTTCTTAACAAAGGTTTTCAAGCATTTTGGTATTGATCTGAAAAATGAGAAGAAGATAATCCCCAAAGCCATTAGTGATGAGTATAATGAGAGAACACTAAAGAGAATGGGGTATATTCTCAAGGACAATAAATGGACTCCAAAGAAAACAGAAAGGGAAAGTACTTCAAAAGGAAAAGCTCCATCTGGAAGCACCTTGAGGCAGAGAAACACAAGAAGATTATTGAGTTCCGAATCACAAGAAAGCACAGGGGATCTGAATTCTTTTATGGCTCAAGTTATGGAATCTCTGGACAAATTACATCACAAGGCTGATATTGCAAACACAAGGATGATGATTTTTGAAAGAAAGATGAGGGAACTCAAAAAGGAAGTTCAAATTTTGAGAAGTGAGAAAGGGAAATTTACAGAAGAAGAGGAAGAAGAAGTTAATGAGGAAGAAGAGCAAGCACAGGAAGGGGAAGAAGCTAGGGAACAGGACTCTTCGGCCACTGAATCTGAAGCTCACTAGACACTCCTTCTCTAATCCTATTTATCGTTACCTCTATCACCTCTCCTCACCTCATACTTCATCTTACCTCATCTCATCTGTTTTCCTCATGGCCTTGTTAAAATATTTTTTTATTGTTTTGACTGAATGTTTTTATTCTGGCATAATTTTTGTGAACTTTAACTGTATAACTCTTTTGTAATCTCAACAGCTTAATCAATGACATATTATTCTGATTTGATATCAAATGTGATCATTCTGATATATTGCTTGTTTGTTTATACACTCTATTCTGTTCTTTATTTTTTTTGCTATAGTACCTGTCTATCTTTCTCACCTCATTGGGCATCCTTCTCATTCTATTTCTCTTTTTGATGAATTGACAAAAAGGGGGAGAAGAATTTGAGGAAAATTTTGACATGAAATTTGTATTGCAAAATTGAACAATGCATGTTTGTTGGAAAATAAGTTAACCATCACTTAAAATTGACAAGAAGAATCTACTTATGGGGGAGAAGACTTTTTGACATAAAAATTGTTTTGCAAAATTGTACATAGCACAATTGTTGAGAAATAAGTAAAACATCACTTTGAATTGAAATACCATGACTAATGGGGAGAAGTATCTTTTCAAAATTGGGAACCTGAATTAGACAAGGAATGGAATTTACCTAAATAAACATGAATTGTTTATTGTATTGGCATTAAATGAAAATGAAATGAAATGAGAAATTTTTGACATATATATGGATCATGTTCTCAGGGGGAGTAAAATGAATCTTTTTTCTCAAAATGTCCTTGATTTAACTGACAAAAATTCCCTGAAACTGTTTTTGAATCGCCTTTATCCTTTAAGCATCACTTGCTTAATTACAAAACAAAGGGGGAGTTTTCTCATTGATATTATTTAACTCTGATCATTTCATTCAGCCTTACATGAACTTATTTTGCAAAGGTTTGGTTATCATAAAAAAGGGGGAGATTGTTGAGTCAAGGTTGATCCTTGTTGACTCAAGGTTAATTCCCATATTGATTTTGATGATAACTAAATCTTGTATTATTTTACTAATGAATCTACTTAGTGTGCAGATTAACAAAGTTTATAACTTAGACTTAAAGTTGAATCTTAAGTCTATTACATGTCAGGAAGAATGCACAAGAAGTTCAAGAAGCAAGTAATGAATTCAAAGAGCTATGCAATGAACCAAACAGAGGATTGTCACCTATCTCTACTTCAAACAAATGTTCTACATTTGAAGAGATTGAAGGTGTTCAATTAAAGCTTCTATCAAGGATGCATAGTTTCAATGAAGATTGATTTGCAAGATAAACTAAAGACTTCATCAGTTGAGGAGGTGCAATGTTCAGTTAAAGATGAAGAATGGAGATGTTGTAAATGTCAAAAGAAGATCTCATCAGAATATGCAAAGATCTGTTGAAGAGGTGTAAAGATTAGTTGAAGAGGAATTGATTGTTAAAGAGTTTGAAAATGCTCAAGAGATGACTTCATCTAGAATGCAAAGATCAATTCAAGACAATGCGATTGAAGTTGCTGAGAAGATGGCTCACAATGAATATCTGATCCCTATCTAGAATCTAAGTGAAGAATTCTTCTACAATATAAAGGATCCATGAAGACTAGATGCATGAAGGCTTCATCATGTCTGCAATGATCTCAGTAAAGTGACTTTAATGAAGAATGAAGAATTGTTAACAAAGAGAGGAAATCAGAAATCAAGCATTGTGAAGCTCTACACAATTGAGGATGCTTGGCATTGAAGAAGATATTATACAATGAAAGAAGAAGCTTTGCAAATGAAGAAGAAAAGATCAACATTGATCAAATGAAGCTTTGACAGTTTGAGATTCAAGAAGAAGATCAATATCCAATAATTGATTCAATCCAAATTGAATAGAAGTTAACTCAGATGAGTTATGAAGATTTGATTGATCATCATACCCCAGAGACATACTCCTTGAAGATCTTATACCTATGCTTAGATGATCTGAATAATTGGAAGATAGAATATAGAATTCTGGGTAATGAGGGGACTCATGGAAATAAAGAGTCGCCTCTTGATCGCAGAAGCAAAAAGGCTTGGAGAAAAATTGGACAATGAGGGGACTCATGGAAATGAAGTGTCGCCTCTTGAACACAGAAGCAAAAAGCCTGAAAATCATATAGACAAAGAGTGGACTCATTGAAGATGAAGAGTCGCCTTATGGAGACAAACGCAAAGGCTTGAAGATGAAATGATCAATGAGCGGACACATGAAGACGAAGAGTCACCTCTTGGTAGCAGAAGTAAAAGGCTTGAAGCTGAAATGATCAATGAGCGGACACATGATGATGAAGTGTCGCCTCATGACAGCAGAAGCCAAAGATATGAAGATTGAATGAACAAGGAGTCGCCTCATCGATATGAAGGGAGGACTCATGAAGTCAGTGATCAATATCTGATAAATGCAGAAGCAGAAAGTGTCGACTCCACAGACCTGGAGCCGACTCCTATGATATAACGACTATTTTTCTTAACGTTACAACGGACTAGACGTGCATTAATGATCCCCAACAACCACTAACGGATGGAATCAATACAGGGGTATATATATACTAGCCTCCAACTGCATTTATATACGAGAATCAAGAGGAAGAAACAACTTGAGACAAGATTCACTGATCAACCTAATTTTCCTGATATTCTTGAACATTCTTCCTGTTTTATTTTTGTGAGCTTTGAATGTAAAATCTACTCTTTGTAGAGAGTGTGTTAGTTACTTTTATACACTTGTAAATTGAGAGTTTGAGAGTTCTCTTGTGAAAGCAAAACTCTTGTAAGTTTGAGTGGAGCTTGGACAAAACCACTTGAAGATTGGAGAGCTCGGTGAGGAGTTCTTTGTATAGTGAGCTAAGCACTTTGTCAATCAGTGGCCCATCTTGTAATAGGTGATTACATAGTAGAAGAAGACTTCAAGGAGATCTTGGGGTCAAGATGTAGACCACAGTTTGTGGTTGAACCTCGGTAAATCCGTGTCTCTCTTCTATTGCTCTGTTTTCTTTGCTTCTACTGATAACATTGCATTGCACATAGATTCATCACTGCTATATTGTTTAGATTAATTTTAATTAATCTTAACTTCTATTTATCTTCGAAAAACCCAATTCACCCCACTCTTGGGTTGCCTATTGGAGCAACAGACTAGGGTTGACCAAAGTTGACTAGAGTTGGCCAGAGTTGATTTGGTGTTGCCGATTTGATACCCAGAGCTAGTGTGGTTTCCTAGGGCATTTTAATGTCTAGAGGCAAAATGGTCATTTTGATTGAGGAACCTCCAAGAAAGGACTGGGGTTGACTGGATGGCACTGGACATGCTGGACCATCTTGGGACAGCTCTGGAAGGTGGTCTTACCATTTCGAGAATTTTATACTTTCTCGAGGAACGTGCTAGGCTTGTTGGGGGTAAAATGGTCATTTTTCACTGGGACGGGCTTGCATGTGTCAGTGTTGACAGGTCTGAATCTGGTCTAGACTTCTGTCCGAGGAATTGGTACTTTCTCAGTGGACAGGCTTGAAAAGGTCTTACCGCCTTGAAGGATAAACTTTTTTGAAGGTCATGTTGGACTGGGATGGTCTTCTGTTCTTGAGGGATTTGTGATTTCTCAAAGAATGGGCTGGGCTTAGACAGACTTTCATTCTTGAGGGGATTGTGCTTTCTCAAAGAATGTGCTGAATTAGCGGAAATTCTACATTGGCGGGCTAACAGGTGCCAAAAGTAAACTGCTCTTCCATCTTGGGGACTTAGGTACTTTCCAGAGATGAGTGTGAAAGGGGCTTTGCTGATTCGAGGAATAAATCTTCTCGGCGATTGTGTCGTGCTGGATTGAATGGTCTTATTGTCAATGAGGGATCAACTTTCTCAAATGATGGGACAACTGGGTTTGACTTTGGATTTGAATGGACTTATCTTCTTATAGAAGACATGCCAATCTGGATTGGACTGATTAATGCAACTTGAGCTTTTTGGTCATTTTGCCTCTGGTGGGCCCAGTGGGCTCGCGAGGCAGTTGACAGACTAGATTGGATCTGGGAGGCCAGTTCAAACTTGAGTATGCTTGTGTTGGTTTGGAGGTACTTCTGGTTCGGCCGGAGGTCGTCGAGTGGCCAAAGTGGGGCGCTAACAGCCGCCCCTCTTTTTTTGTCTGTACTTGTTGAAGGCAGAAAACGAAAAAGTAAGTACCCAATGAAGGTCGTGAGGCGGTCAGAGGGACCGGAAGTTTGAAATTTTGAAAACTGGAGGTTGAAGCTTGAAAATAGGGCTGGGAGGCCGTTTAAAACTCGTTTTGACGGGCAAAAGGTCGAGGCAAGGCCCGGCCTAGGCTGTGAGCATCTTAGTGGTGCTAGGCTTAAGTTTCTTTGTGCGTCACTGGCTGAGGCTTTATGCAGCGAGGGTGGCTTCGGTGCTTCTTGTGGGACGAAGCGATTGCATACGACTCATACGATTGTCCTTTTATCTGTTGAGGTGGCGGAGCCATCACATATCGGAGTAGCTAGTGGTGGATGGATCTTACCTTTTCATTTGATTTGTCTTCTAATGACAACGGGGGTCATGTTGTTCTTGCTTCCCGCTGTCCATCTGTGATTATGTCCTTGAGTTCCTCTTACCTGTCGATGAACCTTTTGTGGGTCTCTTTCTTCTTGTCTTGTCTTCGGAATGGCTGCCAAGGGGGATAATGATTTATGCAGCAGGTGATGACTGAGCTGATAATGACGAGAGCTGCTTTTGGCCAAGGATAGGACTAGCGCTACTGTTATTTGAGTTGATGGAGGCGACCAGTACACTTAGGTGATCGTACTGGGAATCCACTGAGCCAGGTTTTGTTAAGGTGGAGTGTGAGCAACTACAGAGTTGGCTTGGAGAGGGTAGAACTGTAAAGCGAGCTATTCCTTCTTGTCCTCCTTGCTCTCTTGATTGAATTTCACTTTCAGCTTTCAGGAGGCCTTCGAGAGGTTAGTAGCTTCTGAGTATTATTTTTGAAATTCTTTGGGTTGCTGGTGAGGAAGGGGCCCATGTGAGGCTTCTTAGGAAGGATGTCTTAAACAAGGTTATTGGAAATGAGCTGAACTTGAGGAGTCCTGGGAGGCTGTTCTGTGTTTGTAGGTCTTCTATGCTGGCTTGACTGTTGAGTATTGATTTTGGCAGGTAAGATAGGATTTTTGTTGATGTGTCGTTTGAAGGATTTTGCTTCTCTAAGAGTCTTAAGCTGGTTTATGAAGGGGTGAGGTCTCCTTTGATGGGTTCGAAGTATTTGGAAAGTCGAGCATCTCCTGTTGGTTCTTTATTTGATCGGGATGGTGGGCCATTGCCTCAGTCTTCATGGCTTGGAAAGGACAGATTGGGAGGTCAAGGGCGGGCATTGCCCCAGTCTTCATTGTTTGAAAAAGGTCGGATTAAACTATTTAAAGTTTTCATAGGAAGTTAGAATGATACGTGTTATACCCATGGATGGATGCATAGATTAGACAAGAATATGAATAAATGAATGTATCGGTATATACAGGGATTAAAATGAATGTATGTCATAATTTTTTGATGAATGCATAGGTTCATATAAGAATAGAATTGAATACATGTCCTACTTTTTAAGAAATGCACAGGTTTATACAGGAATGGAATTAAATGAATGTCATCAGCGCACAAATACTACATGTATATGGGTTATTTTTGAACAATAACCCCAGGATTGCCCCAAGATCATACTCTCGGGATTCTGTTTCCCTTCCAAGATCCTGCCCCTTCGGTTTTGTCCCATTCTTATCAGGGTGTGATAGTATTTGCACCATTCTCAGGGGATTTTGACCTTTTGGTTTGCCATATGCTATCTTATACCTACTTTCTACGGGTTGCTATTTGGGGATTTTCTATTCTCACTTGGTTTTCTCTCTTAGATCTTCCAATTCCATCGTGGTTTGGATGACAACTCGTATGCCCTTCGCAGAACAATAAACAGCTTGGCCCTCAATCCGAGAAGACTTGTTTTAGGACCGTAATGTAGGCCATGTTTAGGGGTTTGTAGGAAATGAAGGGATATTTAGGCTTAAAGATTTTCTTTTAGGGGGTTGTTTGAACCAAAATGAGCACATTTTGGGGTATGAGGTTGCCCTTGCCATCCTCCCCGTCTTTTTTTTTTCAACTATTTGTCTTGGTATTGTTCAGGTTTAATTGGATTAAGCAATTTTCTTTGATCAGAGAGGACTTCGATTTGGATCGTAGCGTAGGCTAGGTTAAGGGATTTATGAATGAAGCGGTATAGAGGCTCAAACATTATCACTTGTGCTGTTTCGAAAGACCAATGATCACCTTCGGTAATTTAACTTTCATTCCCTGCTTTCTTCTTTTCTTTCTACTCTTTTTGTTCTTCCAGACCATTCTCTTCCTTTTGATTAGGATTTTCCATTAACAAATTTGTTCCTAAGTCGACTTTTAGAAATGCCAACTTTTTCATTTCTACAACACATCACCCCCTTCCTCTTTTTTTTTTTTTATATATTTATTTTCTTTTTTAGAGATGCCTTTGACACCATATCTTCTTGAAATTCACCATTTGCATTGTTGCTTAGTAGTTTCTACTCATGGCTTTTGCCTTAATCCAGTGTGGGCGGTGATCATCTGGTCAATTTTATTGAGAAATGTAACCGGCTCAAGTGGGCTTTGCAAAGGGTTTTTTTTTTTTTGTGTATGGTAGCAAAATTGAGGGCCTCTCATCATTTCAAATTGAATTGCTTAGTCCATAAAGTCTTTGTACAAAATTTAGACAATGTTCCCAGAGATGGTGTGTTTTTGCCAATAAACCCCTATATATTTTATCAAATCAAATACTCTGTGCTTACCTCAATGTGGGGGATGGTTCTTGGTTTGGGGATATTTGAATAGAAATCACGTGCGGCTCTAGTGGGCTGAGCAAAGGGTAATGTTTATTTCTTTTTGAATGAATAGAATAATGGTTTCTCATCATTTTGAGAACTTGGCTGCCCATCGCTTAGATAGGATATCACTAAAGTGTCGCCTCTTCAATAAACTCCGCACTTCTTTATTGAGTCTGCCTTCCACCTTTCTTTTTTTCTCGAATGTTTTAACCTCTATTAAATGGATTGCCCATGCTACCCCATTTTTCAAGTCAAGTCATTATAAAATGGAGAAGAATTCCTAAAAATAATAATCATCCACAAGAGTATGAGACAAAGAGGATAAACTGAAAGCTATCTCTTTTTCATTCCAAATCATAATTGTATGGCATGCAATATTTATTTAAAGAAGATATGCAAGAAATGGATACAAAATAGACGAATTTTGTGAAAACATCCCTTTTCTTGTGGCCCTTTTGGTGAGAACCCTTAATAGGGTTTTGAAACTATGCTAACCTCCTTGGTGTTCCATTTGCCGGATGCATTCGTAGGGAAAATTGATAGATCTTTCATGACGTTTGGGGAACTACCGAGGATGGTATCGTTGTTGACTTCCTTCTCCATGATTATATTAATAGTGTGATCTCGTTGTGGATTGGTGGGGGTAGTAGGGACTAGTTTCACTTCCTTGATTTTGACGATCTTGGCATCTATTAGATCGTGAATTTTGTGTTTCAGAGATTGGCAACTTTTTGTGTCATGACCTAGTCCGTCTGAGTGATATGCGCACCTGAGGGTTGAGTTGAAAGAGGCTGGTAGAGGTTTACACATCGGCATAGTTGGTATTAGGCACAGGTATCTAACTTTCAGCAAGTTATTGTAAGCATTTGTTTGGGTGCAAGCTAGTTGGGTAAAGGGTTGATTTCACCCTCTTGCTCTTTTAGGTCTAGCATATGACGGAGCCTAAACCTGGGTGTTGCTGGTGTAGACGGTTGCAAGGGTAATGGGTCGAATTCTGTAGTAATGATCCCTACTAGGTTCGTAGGTTGGGGGTCACTGAGACTTTAGATCTTGCGCTTTAGGGTGTGGCACCTTCTGATGTTTTGACCTTTAGGTTTAAGAGATTTATCAAGAGTGGGTTTAGGAGGCATCATAACCAGGCGCCCAGATTCGCAAAGTTGCCTATATGCTGCATCTCAAGAGCATTCGGGCAGGGTAAAGTTTTGACTTTCCTTTTTTGCCCTCTTTTGGGGAAGAATATGCCTGACTTTAACCTGTGTCTGATTCGCATCCTGTGGGGGTTGGTAGGTGGTTGAGGGTTAAGTAGTGTGGCAACATGGAGTCGAGGTTGTGGTTGGGTGATGGTATCCTACCGGGAGGTTGACTTTCCTTCTTTTTCCACATAGGTCATTTTTGCACGAGATAGAGATATCATGGTCTTTAGTTTCATTATTCTCTTTTTGAGTTCCAATTATTCCTCCAATATTCAAGTTTGTTCCTATTTGAGTAGTCGATTAGGTAACACTGAGGTTGAGGGCATTGTTGAAGAGGGCCCTTTAGACAACATTTCCTGCATTAGCTTAAACGTTTCATCTCATTGATCTTCTTGAGAGTGACAGGGGAGGTCTCCATTAGGGTTGGCTGCCATTAGCAAAGCTCTTTACCAGATGATGATTGGGTCTGCTGGTGGATGTGAATCTTTCTTGCGACCAAGGATGTCCTTCTATGGTATAGTTTCAGTGAAAGAAAAAGGAAAACAAGGACACAAGCCACAAGTTAGTGTTTTATATTTAGAAAGTTTTATGCGATGCATGCCCTAGGGTGTCTCTGTTTGTCAGGATTTAGGTATGATGCTAAGGCTTATTTTGGAGATAGGGGATTGCCCCTGTATGTAGATACCATACCTGTGCCTATTTCATACATTTTGTATAATCATTCATTCAAGGGAAGTAAAAAGGAGCAATTTTATTTCATTTAAGATAAAAAACTGAAATTACATAGATTAGGGGAAGGAAACATTTTCCATGGGACTTTCCACCAATCTACCTAGGCTACTTTGCATGTCTTCGGTTTCGCCTTGTTGATATTGGGAGGTCGTTGAATGACCTTGTCTTCGGATTACCCTTTGTCTTGTGGCAATCGTATCTTCTTAAGTGAGAGGGATTGGGGCCCCACTTATGAAATGATTCTTGGATGCATGCCATGACCCTAAGGGTTTAGAACCCTTAGGAATTGGGTAGGTTTATAATTTGAGATTGGCTCGTGGGCCATTATCTTGGAGGTTGATCATATGCATGGAGTGCACGTGGCTTGAGTTACTTTGGAACTCTTGCCTTGGGATGATTACATATGCATGGGCAGTTTAATGACAAGATATTGATAATAAGACATTTATGTATGTAAGCATAATAACAACAGAAATAAGGAAATTAAAAAGCAGTCGCTCTTTTCTCCTTGGTTTTTAAAAAACAAGTGCCTTAAATTGGGCAGAGGTTAGGCTATGCAAGGGTGCTATATGAACATGAGGTTGAGGGCTACTAATGCTTCCTAAAAAGCTCAGCTCCCATATCTTCAAACCTAGACCTACTCCCTGAGGTGGTGCCATTATAGGTTGGTGATCTGAGCGGGGGAACTATCTAAAGACTGTTGGTTAGGTGACACATTTGCTTACCACCAACAATCAATGTACTGTTCCCCCTTCTATCTAGAAGGTAGTAATCAGGGTTAATATTCCATGAAAATGCATATGTAAGTGTGTGTGTGATTTTAAAAATTGGAGAAAAGAGCCTAACAACTCCCATTCATCCTGTCATACATAGCATACATGGCAGTTTATGAACATAAATTAAAATGTGAACAGGGGTCCACCTACAAAACAAATACACAGAGTAAGTACTTTTCAAGGAACGTAAATGCAAAATAAAATATTGATGTATGAACAATGCAAGAGCATGTAATGAATGTAATGTTTGACTTTTTGCAAAACAAAGACCATTTTGAAAAATTTGAAAATTTGAAAAGTTTAGAAAGTGGATATAACTAAACAAGGTAACAGAAAAACTTAAGGTGAGTAAAGGGTGACTAGACATGACATAGGCCTAACCCTCTAATTGTCCCTAGCTAAGTTGCTAAGCTGTCGCGCCCCGTTTCCAGATGCCGGGCCCGTTCTCTTCTCTCTCTTGGCCTAGGGGTGGGAATTTGGCATGGTGCTCTCTAGCAGATTTGAGAGAACCCAGCCCCTCCTCCTCCTCTGTTCTCTCCCATAGCTGTCGCCACCTCCTCCTCCACCAGCGACTGCCATCGTTGCTGCCGCCGCCGCCTCCCCATCTTCCTCCTTCTATCTTCGTAACTTGAGACTAGGTAACCCCTCTCTCTCTGTGGTGTAATTAAATGTACACACACACACACATATATATACATATTTGTTTGATTTTCTTGGATTGTAATAGTTCCTTATGAATCTCATTGAGGTTTTGAGTATTCTACCTTTGGAACTTTTATTTTTTGGACACCTGTCACTGGGGTTATGGGATTTTACTTTCACACATGTTAGACCTTGTTTAATTTGTATTCTTAATTAGAAATTTTACTTTCATCTTGTCCTGGTTTAATTTTTTGGTTCACATGAACTTTTAGTTAAGCCCAAGTGTTGAACACCTCACCTTCTAAATTCTGATGTGGTAAGAGTGGGTAGATTGAATCCTAAGGTCCTTATGAATTGTCCCATTTTTGAAATGTGAATGGCATATTGAATAATACCAACACACAGAGTCCAAGTTGATAGTTTAACTATATATCTTTCTACGCCTTGGCTATTGCATCACCCAAAACGTGAGAATGAGATTGCGAATGTGCCTAACAACCTACCTTTGGAACTTTTATTTTTGGACACCTGTCACTAGCATTCTGGGATTTTACTTTCACACATGTTAGACCTTGTTTAATTTGTATTCTTGATTAGAAATTGTAGTAAATCCCATTTGTTTTTTTTTTCTTTTGGTCATTTTTGGAATGTTTGATAGTGTTGTTTAATATGTTTTCTACCCATTTTTTTTTTTTTTTTTGGATCCTATGATTTCTAATCTGTTTTCTGTCTTCTTTTTTTGGGGATCTATGATTTGGTTTTTCAGTTTTTGCACAATTTATGCACACTTTTCTTTTCTTTCTACGATTATCTTATTTTCTTGGTAGTTGTATTGGTATAGTACCTCATATTTCAATTGTCTCCCCTTTTGGACTTAAATACGTAGATATTTAGCAGCATTTGTCTTTTTAAATTAGAGTTTCACACACTTGAGATACTGTTTTACTCTTTATGTTGGGGACTGCGAAATTTCTCATGACCTGGCTATAGTATATATGCATACTACCAAAAATTCTGATCTGATTAGCATAGCCTAATCTACATGATTAGAATCGTACCTTCGAGATCTCTTTGATTTGATCCCGAATAACAAGAATCAGCACTAAGCACGAAGCAATCGCTCGAACTCAACCTTCGGACTTCTGCTGTATTCCTCGTACATCCCTTGCTCTACAGAGAGTGGGCTCGCCACTGCTAGGGTTTCTCTTCCTCACAAAAACGTGTATATCTCAATTATGTACAGAGTGTAACCCTAGCAGCTATTAGAGCGCGCATATATATAGGCTACAACAGGGACTATAGGATTAGTATAACTAGGGCTTCCTACACAAATAAGGACTCCTAATCCAACCAAGATTAATCCTTATTTATGTAAATTATAATTTATATCACTAACGAATTATAATTGCACTCCCTATTATACTAGCAATTATATTTCGAGCTTCATATTATTAAATGCTTATTTATCTTCCCACGCTAAGATTACAGATACCCATCTATTAAATTAAATTACTGACAGTGAAATTTAATAGACTTATTTAATTCCTTGAGACCGTCCACTTAACTTATTTGATATGCCGGATTCATAATCCACATGCAGGGTTTGACATAATCAAAACTTATAAGCTTCCTCAAGGGGGTATCATCAATCCCTATACGGGGACGGAGATTCCATCAATAATAAATATTCACCATACACGTAATGTTATTGTCCAACTCACTGAGTTTATTGACCCACAAAGAATCTCACTCTTCTGTGAATCAAAACAATAAATACTACATGCACGTGTCTATTTATTATATTAGGATTAAGAGCATAAGCACGCATAATAATCATGAGTTATTAATTGTTTTATATAGTCAGTATAAAAACAATTACCTTAACATGGTCATGTTCAATACACACAAAGTGTACTAGTGCAAGGAGTTGAAACTATATCGTTCCCCATAGTCAAGACAGATCTATTAGAACCTTGTACTACAGTCCTACTGATGGTGTGTCCATTTCCATCTAAGACTGTGAACGATAAAGTTATATTCCATAAGAATCGATGATCTGATCTTCCGTATGTAAGTCGTACTATACACACCAAATCATCTACTATATAGAATAAGAGACACACATGCATAATCATTAAATAAATAATGCAATGCAAACATTTCTTACACAGATTCTCATTAAAATGGAATAACTAATTTATTAATAAATACTAAAGTCATTACATAAAGCATGTCTTTTAGTATAAATTCCCAACACTTTACATGTTGATGTTTTGCTTGATTCTATTACTTTGTTGGATGTATGGCTGGTCTTTTAGTTTGTAGTCTTGCATTAACTTTGTGAACATATTTTTTGAAGATATAAGATTCATTTCTGTTGCTGACAACCTAGTTAGCCTTTGGTTTTTTGTCTTTTGTCCATCTTGTCTTGGTTTAATTTTCTCAAAGTTAGAACTATACATCATGTAACTAGTTTTGGGTTTTTTGAGTTTTGATGTTTGAATAAAAGACCAAATCATCTACACACCAAATCATCTACTATATAGAACAAAAGATACACATGCATAATCATTAAATAAAAAACGCAATGCAAACACTGCTCAAACAGATTCTCATTAAAATGGAATAACTAATTTATTAATAAATACTAAAGCCATTACACAAAACATGTCTTTTAATATAAATTCCTAACAATCTCCCACTTAGACTCAAAGCCATGTTGTAATACATCTAAGTCCCATCCCTTCTAAATAACTCTCAAAAGTCTTTGCTGGTAAGGTCTTTGTAAAGGGGTCTGCTAGGTCATCTACTGATGCAATCTTAGTAATCACCACATCACCTCTATGCACTATGTCTCGTATCATGTGATACTTACGCACTATGTGTTTTACCCTCTTGTGAGTCCTAGGTTCCTTCGAGTTAGCAACCGCCCTGCTATTATCACAATAAAGTGTAATAGACGACTGTACTGAAGGTACCTCTCCTAGATCCAACAGAAAGTTTCTGAGCCAAATAGCCTCTTTGGCTACCTCAGAGGCTGCCACATATTCGACATCTATGGTAGAATCAATAACACATAATTGCTTGATACTTCTCCAACTAATGGCTTCACCTCCTAGGGTAAACACATTTTCTGAGGTCGATTTTCTTGGAATCTTTATCTGACTGAAAATCTGAGTCTGTGTACCCAATGGGTACAAGACTATTTGCATGGTAAACCAGCATATAATCCCTAGTCCTTTTCAGATACTTGATTATATGCTTTACCACAGTCCAATGTTCCCGCCCTGGGTTTGATTGATATCTGCTGACTATGTCTATGACAAAATAGATGTCAGGTCTAGTACAAAGCATAGCATATATGAGGCTTCCCACTGTTGATGCATAAGAACTGCCTTCATGTTCTCTACCTCAATCGGTGTCTTAGGACACTGATCCTTGGTTAGAGAGATTCTATGTTTAAATGGGAGGAACCCTTTCTTAGAATCCTGCATGCTAAACGAGCAAGAATCTTATCGATATAAATAGCTTGTGATAAGCCCAACATCATATGCTTGTGATCTCGTAAAAGCTTGATCCCAAGGATATGACCGGCTTCTCCTAAGTCCTTCATATCGAACTATTTGTATAACCATACCTTAATAGAAGATAATACCCCCATATCGTTTTTGATGAGCAAGATATCATCCACATACAGTACCAAGAACACCACCATGTTTCCATTATGTTTCTTATACACACACGACTCGTCAATGCACTGATCAAAACCATAAGACTTAATGGCCTGATCAAAATGAGTGCTCTAAGACCTAGACACTTGCTTAAGTCCATAAATAGACTTCTTAAGTTTGCACACCATGTGCTCTTGGCCTTTTGCTACAAAACCATTTGGTTGTATCACATAGATGCACTCTTCAAGACTTCCATTAAGGAAAGCTGTCTTGACATCTATTTGCCAAATTTCATAATCGAAATGAGCCCCAATGGATAAGAGAATTTGGATAGACTTTTTTAAGCACCCCATTTTTGCCTGCTCGGCAATCTCCGGTCCGACCAAACTCAGTTTTCAAAAATCACAACACATGCAAACCTAAGACGGGTCTTTCAAACTCCAATGCAGTCAACTAGTCGCTTCCCCGACCCACAAAGCCCAAATAAAGCCATAAACATCATTTTAGGCAGCTTTCCGGGGCCAAGCGGTCTCAGAAACCAACGCCATCCAGGTAGCTTCCCAATAACGGGCGATCTCGGTGACCAACACCTTATTAAATTCCAGACGATTCACTTTTGGTGCCTACTAGCTAGCCAATGTAGAATGTCCGTCATTCGGTAGTTCTCCGAGACCAGGCGTTCTTGGAGACCAACACCACCCTCACAAGTAGTTTTCTGAGACCAGGCATTCTCAGGAACCGACACCGCCCTACAGGTAGCTCTCTGAGATCGGGCGGTCTCAGGGACCAACACCGCACAGGTAGTTTTTCGAGATCGGGCGGTCTCGGGAACCAACACCTAGGTTAACACCGGTGCCTGCTAGCCCGACTTGGTGAAAAATGACCAAACTTGCCCCTTGGGCCTCCGGGCAAGTTTTGAGAAAGTTTAAAATCCCTCAAAATGATAAGTTCACCTTTCCAAAATGTTACTGAACTGTTTGGCGTACTCCACATGCCATCCGGCCTAATTTCGGTCCCATTTCGGCTAGCACCGGTCAAAATGACCGTTTTGCCCCTAAATGCCCCAGGACTGCACAAACCCCATCGAACGGTAAAAGACTCCCGAAACCATCCCTGAATGACCCGACACGCTTAACATAACACTCCAATTCATTCTTGACCATTTTCAACCAAACTTGGCCCAAATGACTATTTTGCCCCTGACAACCCAGACGTGCCCCAAAGCAACACTGGTCCAAGGATATTGAACGGTGGGTCTTGTCACACACCCTTGTTTAACATAAAAAGGACCTTATGACGCTAAACACCTATGACTCGATAAAATTTTCCCGGAGCATCTCGTAGATGCTCCCCAAAATTGCCTTTTGCTCCCGATTCCCCAGTTATAACGCATCATCAAATGATTTGAGAAATGTGTAAACCAGGGAATTCCCAAAAGGTCGTTCATAGGTCTTTCCATTGATACGGCTCGATCGGATATATCGCTTTCCCAAGCTTTTCATCGTATGGCTTGAAAACTATAACTTTCAGCAACCCCTGGAGCGTCTCATAGACGTTCCGCTAAGATTGACTTTTTCCCCAATTCCCTGATTATAACGCACGATCAAACAACTTGAGAAATGCATAAATTAGGAAATTTCGGAAGTATTTCCAGAGTACTTTCCATTGGTACGGTCCGATTAGAAAGGACGCTTATCGAAGGCCCTGATCATATGACACGAAGATAGCTACTTTTGAACCCCAGCGGAGCGTACCACAAACGCTCTGCAAAGATGCGATTTTACGCACATTTCTCAAGACGATATCTCACACTTTCAAACACCATTCAAAATTTTTGAAAGCACGAAAGTTCACGAGGAACCCTAGGAGAACACCGTGGATACAACCGATTCCTTCGAAACCTTCTCGGCCAGGTTCAAGTTAACCTAAATTTTGGCCAGGCGCATGTAGTACATGCGCCAGGCCTCACCCAGGTTGCCTATAAATACAAGCCAATCCCTTTGCATATTCCGGAACCAAAAATTGATGCGAAGCTCTGTTGAAACTGCTCCAGAACCTCGAATTTCTATATACAATCCCATTCCTCCAACACTTAGGCTAGATTCCATCTCCCCTTAATCCATACATTTCACCAACATAGCCCTACTCACTAGCTTACTTTAAGATGGTATGGCCTAGGAGCCCCTTGATTATGTGGTGTAGCCTAAAGCCTTGTATGTATTCCTGAACTCCTTTGCATTTTGCTACCTTGATTATGTCTTATGTGCTTGGCTTCATTTTCATGTTTATAACCATGTTCTACAAAGCTTACATTATTCTTGTTTCTATGCTATTTTCAAGTCGAATATTCCCTGGTTCTAAGAGTTGATCCCTTGAAGTTTAGGATGTGACCTTAGAAATCATCCCATAAAAAATCCCCCACTAACCCCTAACTCTCATTTTTGTATCATTACATTCTAACTTACATGAAAATAGTTTTTAAGTTTAGTGGTTGAAATGGCCCATGGAACCCTCTCTTGAGTGGTCTCCCTTTTATATTGGTCATAGGAGCCCTAAATTGTTAGAATGATTTCTTTCTCTTTTTATTCTTGCACACAAGTGGTTTCCAAACATTTTGATTTCTTAGGTTTCCATTCTCTCAAATTTAGTGGTTGGAATGGCCCCATGGAACCCTTGCTTGAGTGGTCTCCCTTCACATTGGCCATAAGAACCCAAACTTATTGGAATGGTTTCCTTTAAAAATGATTTTCAAAACTTTTTTCTTACAAATGGTTTTCAAAGATTCATTCTCTCCATCTTTGCATTAAAAATGGTTTGTCAAAAGGTTGTCATCATTATGTAGACTCTTAAAATCCCCACTCTTGTCAAGATAAAGGTTATAATGGCCCTAAGAAAACCTTCTTTGGAATAATTTTCAAGCACCAATCATATAAATCATATTCTTGGCTAGAGTCAAATTTTCATTGAAATGATCTTCAAAAGGGTTGTGTACCAAAGTCCTTTGCATAATATGATTGGTTTTCCAAAACTCTTTTAAAAAATGCATAAAACCATCTTTCAAACCATCTTCCAATCCAACCCTAGGTTAACTTGAACCTAGTTATCCAACCTTAGGTTAACTTGACCCTAGTTGTCCAACCCTAGGTTAACTTGACACTAGTTGCCTAACCCTAGGTTAATCTAACCCAAGCTAGTTAACCCTAGGTCACCTTAACCCTAGGTTAACTTGACCCTAGTTATCTAATCCTAGGTTAACTAAACCCAAGTTAGTTAACCCTTAGTCACCTCAACCTTAGGTTAACCTAACCCAAGTTAGTTAATCTTAGGTTACCCTTAATCTTAGGCTAACACAACCTAGGTTAATATACTTCAAGGTTCTAACTCATGGACCCCTTTTAAAGGTTCTTCCTATTTAAAACTACTCCCATAACCCATTTTTTCAAAACTTCCTACTCCCTTGATATTTCAAAAACCAACTCCATAACCTTTTCAAATACTCTTACACTCTACCTTTAAATCATTTCTAAAAACGTTTTCAAGAGCTCACAATTCTAAGGTGTCCCTACCCCTTCTATGGTTAGAGATTCCAAAGGAATGTGATATATCAAGAACAATCTCCAAGGTTGTCCATATTAGAGTTTCAAAGCAGTAGGTGTTTCCAAAAACCCTCTTAAAAACTTTTCAAAGTCCAATTCACTAGAACACTCCAAAATCATACCTCATAGGTTTTCAAAACACTTTCAAAACTCTCTTGAGTTATTTCAAAAGCACTTTCAAAACTCCCTTGAGTTGTTCCAAATACATTTCAAAACATTTCAGAACCCCTTTTTAAAAGTTCCAAAGTTCTCAAGTCATTTCAAAACACTTCAACATTCGATTTCCAATCAAAATTCTCAAGTCCCTCTATCAAAAGACCGCAAAGTGTCTTTAAACTTTTCAAAGACCCTAAAGTGTCTTAAAAAAACTTTCCAAAGGCCTTAACGTGCGTATTTTCCATCAGGCTCTTTCCCGAACTACGAATGACTTGATTCCCGCTAAATGAGATACGTAGGCAACCTAAAATCGTGCGGTTATAATTTTTATTTTAACTCCAATCCCCACTTCAAAAATTTCAATCAATTCAAAATTTCTATCTCAAACCCCTTCAAAACCTCTACATTTTCAAACTTCTTCAAAAAACTTGCATCATGCATCATTCATCTTAAAAGTGATGACTAAACCTCATTTTCAAAATTCTAAAAAGTGGATATCTAGTGGATAATGGTAACCGGTTATTCTAGTGAGTGAACAAAGGGTGATTAGACATATAGGTACCGAAAGGACGGGGTAGGGTGATGATCTTAGGATATTTTGCCTACACGTAACCAACCCCCGGACCATAGATTTCTGTTTTTGAAAGACTAAGGTGAAGTTATTTTCACAAAGGGTTTAAATTTTTCCAAAGGTTGCCAAACAACCTATTTTCTAAAAAACCCTCTCTTGAGGGAGTTTTCAAAATCTTTTCCAAAAGCCCTAAGTTTAATCTTTGGATTAATACTTAGTTTTAGGTGCCCTAACTCACCTTAGTCAAGTTAGGTGGCGATTCCTATTTTTCTAAAAAAACCCTTAATCAAACCAATTTCAATTCAAACCTAATCACACTCGTCCTTGAAGGAGGATGAGTTCTAATAACAGGGTTTCGTGCTTTGCCTCCAAGCCGAAAGCACTTGGACCCAAAAAACCGGGGAGCGACAGCTGGCGACTCCACTAGGGACACTTAGAGGGTTAGGCTATTAACATGTCTCTTCACCCTTCACTCACCTAGAATCTCCGGTTACTTTGTTCAATTTTATCCGCTTTTCAAATTTTTCCAAGTCTCCGAAGCAAACCTTATTTTTCAAAACGATTTTTAAATAAGTATCATCACTTGCATCCATTGCTTACATGCATACTCTTGCATTAACCATCCATTTTACATTGCATTGAGTTTTTCAAAAAGTTACTAACTCTTTGCATTTTTCTTTTGTAGGTAGACCTTTGTTCACATTTTATTTCATGTCTTATTTATTGTCATGTATGTGATGAATGAACAGGATGTGATGTGTATTGTTGGGTCATTTCCTCTATTTTTGAAAACTGTACACACACTTGGTGCACTCACTTACATTTGCATCTTGCATATATTACCTAGTTACTACCCTTCTAGATAGAAATGGGAACAATATATTAACTATGGGCGGATGTTGTGTTAGTTTCTCAGCCTACAGTCTCTCGATACTTCCCCTACTCAAACCAACAACCAAAGATGGAGTTCACCCTTTTGGGGGTGGACGCCGGAGGTTTGAAGGTTTGGGAATTGAGATTTTTAGGAAGTATTAGCAAACCCCCAACCTCATGCTCATGTAGCACCCCATGCATAGTCGAACCTCTGCCGGATTTAGGACACATGCGTCAATTTCAAAACCAAGGATGAAAGGGTGACCGCTTTATTTTCCTTTATATATTCTGTTCAATTCATGCTAATATGCTATTTAATTCTTGCCATTTTATTATGAATATATCCTTTTACATCATAACTACTCATGCATCGGAATTCATTCCAAGACAAGAGTTCCCAAAGTAACTCAAGTCATCGCATCTTCATGCATCCAACCCCCAGAGAAAGGCCTAAAGACCTTCTCGCTCAAATCAAGCCAACCCAAAACTCCTAAGGGTACCAAGAGACCCTAAGAATTCATGGCATGCATCAAAATCATTTTACAAAGAGGGGCCCTAATCCCTCTTAGCTCATAGAGATAGAGCTGCCAAGAAGACGAAGGGGCAATTCAAATCAAGATCCCCCACCAACTTTCATCCAAGAAGGCTAATCCGAAGACTCAAGAGTAGTTTAGGATCCTATGATGTAAATACAGAATAGGCGGAGGTCCTAAGGAAAATGTTCTCCCTTCCCATTTCGATGTATTTTTAAAAAATTCTATGTACAAAGAGAATTCATTTAAATAAAATTTTTTATTTCCATCAAATGAATGAATGTGTGAATGAATGAATGAACAGGTTCGCATAGGTACAATATTGCATACAGGGGCAACCCCCTATCTCCAGATGTCAGCCAAATCATCATGCTTAGCTCCCCTCAAAAGGTAGGGCACCTTTAGGCCATACATTGCATGAAATCTTTCTAATCCAAAACCTAACATAAAATCCTTTTGTTTTGTTTTCTTTATTTTCTCTTTCCCCCCTTTCATCTCATCAAAAGACTAGCAATAGTTTCGGGTGAGATTGCTTGCATTTTAGGTCACCGTTGCTCCAAGAAAAGGAAAGAGAGGAACACGAGTGTCCCATGCACTCTGAACACTAGTCCTTACTCGACAATGAGTAGCAACAATGTCAAGTGAAGGCAACACTCCCGATCAATAGAACAACTCAGTGACACAGGAAAAAGTGAATGAGATGAAGGCGAAAATAGACGAGATGTTCAAGCTCATGCAACTGATGGCCTTCAAAGGACCTATCGTGAATCCATCAGCCTCAACATCCCACCCCAAGGAAACTGAAGCAATCCCGCCAAAGGTCATCCTACAAACTGATGGTGCGATGAAGAGCAAGGAGCTCCCTAAAGCGGCCTGCCTCGAGAAAGGAGAAGAGGACAACCCTGAAACCATCCTATTAACTGCCACCTCAAAGAAGGAAAGCTCGGATCCTCTCGATCTAAAGATACAAGGTTTAGAAGAGTCCTTGCGCAGCCTACAAGGTCATGACGCCTTCAGTGGGACATCTTATGATGAACTATGCTTCTTCCCCGACCACCCAAGGCCACCCAAATTTAAGATGCCCGATTTCCAAAAGTATGATGGAAGTGGGGATCCCATAGCTCACCTGAGGCTTTACGCTAGGGCATTAAGTGGTCATGGGAATGACCCCAAACTCTTGATGCAACTGTTTCAACATAACTTGACTGGGCTTGCCTTGCAATGGTTCGCCCGTTTAGATTTGAGGAAGATAACGACATGGAACGAATTGGTCACGACCTTTTGGTCCCAATACCGACACAACAGTGACCTAGCCATGGATAGGTGTGCTTTAATGATGATGACCCGAGGGGAGAGGACAAGCTTCAAAAGCTACGTTCTGAGATGGAGGGAGGTAGCTGCTCAAGTTAACACCCCACTATTGGAAAAAAAGTATGTACAGCTATTTGTGAATCTTTCCAAGGTTTGTACTATGAGCGCTTGTGCCTTAGCATCGGAAAGAGTTTCTCCGGGTTGATAATGCAAGGAGAAATGATCGAAAATGGATTGAAAACTGGCAGAATCACAAACCCCTACGCTAAGACAAATGAGGGATTCGCAAGTGCGGCCAAGAAAGTAGCAACTACTCGGGGTACTGGCAAGAAGGAAGGAGAGGTATCTGCCATCCTGCCTACACAACAACAGCCGTATTATCCCCAATACCAGGCTCGACCGCCATCGCCTGCTTCTATTGTCAACATCCTCGTTGCTAATGTTTAAGCACTTGCACTTAGACCCGTCACAGCTCGACCATACCTCAACCCTAACAAAAACAACCAACGGAACTAAGAATTCACTCGTTTGGCATGTATTCAGACAGAGGCCTATCATGAGCTCCTCAAGGCCAAACACATAAACCCTATTCCTCTGCGGCCATTGCCAAACCCGTTGCTGCAAACTTTCAACCCTGTCCTTACCTCCGAATACCATTATGAGGGACAGGGGCATGACATAGAGTCCTGCTTCTCTTTGAAGCATAAAATCCAAGACCTTATTGGTAGCAAGGTCATCAATACCCAAGAAGCGAAACTGGTCCCCGCTCCCAATGTCACGGAAAATCCCTTATCAGACCATGCTATCAACATTATCACTGAAGGAGAGGCAGACCCGGATGGCATTATAGCTTAGAATACTTCGAGGGCTAGTTAGACACTAAGGAAGAAAGTGACTGGGAAGAGGAACTGTTGCCATACCCTATCTATCTCTATAATGGAAATAGAGAGCAAGATCCTCTTGACTGGCCTGTGGAAGAGCCCATTGAAAACATTCCTACTGATACTGCGCTTGTACATGGCTGGGGAGAAGAATTCCTGTACCCCAGATATGCCAAAGCTGAGGCCCGCCTAAAAGAGGATATCTTTAATTATAAGGACGTAGGCTGGGGTTTCTATGAGCCAAGACTACCAAGCCCACTGTTCGAGTTCAGTGAAGGCGATTTGAACAGCCTGTTCACTAAAATTGACAGAGAAGAAGCTGAAAAGGAGGAAATCAAGGAAAAGCCGTCGCAAGTTCTGGAAGAAAGCCTGGTTGCAAAACCCCAAGGAGCTGAGCAAGAGAAAATCATCTAACCAAAAGAAAGCCACCAAGGGTCCCAAGATGGGATGCACAACCTCAATGACCCCACTGGAGAAGGAGAAGGAAAATGAGTAATCCCTGACTGTACTATGACCACTAATCTCTACCACCCTGTAGTGAATGAGTCAATTCGTCCAGCACAACCAAGTGAAGAAGTCGGCAAATGGGGTATGGAGGAGGCAGGTGTGGTCCTGAAGCCCACCTGAGGAAGTGACTTTCAAAGGGATGTTCTTTCCATCAAAATTTGTCTTTACTTTCTTGTCAATCTTGTTTTGTCGACTCTACTTTCTACCTTTTTGTTAATTAAGAGCTTGTCAGGTACATAAAACCTCTGAAATGAAAGAAAAAGAGTTTGAAGTTTCCATTTATCATCTTTGGTACTTGCCTTTCTTAGAAATCTTCCCTCTTATTGTTATACCTGGATTTGAAAAGGGGGATAGTACGTGCACCCTTATCTGTGGGGACCGTCTCTGATCCAAAGAGAGGAGACACTAAAGGAAGGAAAGAGAGAGATCATTGAAAAAAGGGTGGCACTTGGAGGATGCCATGGCAAAGTAGTCGACAGTTAAACCCTCGAAAGGAAGAGAAGCCATCATTCCAAACTCCCTAAGAGCAGCAAAGCAATTCCTTTGAACAGCCCACTCGAGCCGTAAGTGATTTTCATTCAAACACCCTAACCAAAAACCACCCCCCACATTGGGGTAGGTATGAGTAACGGAACTATCAAACTAACATCTATTTATCTCAAAGAATGATGCCAAAAGTCTAAAGGCTGAACATCATAGACTAAGCAATCTTGTCTGAAAGGAAGATGGGCCCTCTATTCTTTTACCATAAAGAATCCCCTTTGAAAAGCCCCTTTTAAGTCAAGTCACATTCCTTTGGCAAACCTATTTTGGTGATCACCGCCCATAATGGATGAAAGTAAACTTGAAAAGACAGGTGACAAGAAGGGAACATGAGGGAAAAGAATGCTTCCTCATAAAGACTTGAAAAAGTGATCATCGGTAAACCCCATGGAAGAATGTAACACTTTGGGCCCTTAATACCCCTCCTTTTGAAAACCTCGTAACCTAGCCGCACTACAACCTGCAAAAAAGTCCCCTCAAATCAGAAAAGATTGCTTAGTCTAAATAAGTTCAGAATAAAATGGCGACATTCGAAAAAGAAAGGTGAACAAAATAGCAAAAACTTACTCAAGGTGGTTCTGGTTCATTATCACCCTCGTTAAGGAATAGAGAAATTGTTTGAGCCTACATACCCTTTATTTCTCACCTTTAACTTAGCTGACATGTGAGAGCCTACTAATTCACATGTAAGATCCCCGAGGGGAAGTCGAGCGAACAACAGAGAGAGGAGAGTCAGGTGAGAAAATGAAAACCCTAAGAATGCGGCAACCACTATCTCATCATGACAAGAAAAGGGCATAACAAAGAAGGGGGTCTTCAAGGAAGAAGCAAATGCCAAAAGGATCAGCTCCCAGGAGCTACTCGGGCATACCTGGAAATATTGGAACCAACCTCCAGGCCTGTTTTCATAAGAGTTGCATACACCCACCTTTTTTTGCATCTATGTAAAGCTTGCACATACCCACCATTTCTTATATGTGTCATGATTTCTATACTCCTGTGTTTATATTCATATTTATTATATTTCCATATGTATACATTCAAAACGAGATTAAAAAAAAACTAATCATCATTTCATGCAAAGAAACAAAGAGATAATAACAATAATATACATATAATCATCATACAGTCATTATCCATAAGGGCTAACACATGGCCTTAAAACATAAGAATCTAAACTAAACTACAACTATGTTTGCAGGTGGAAAGAGGCACCTCAAGAAGCAGGGTTATCGTCCGAGTCAAAATCGCCCATATCTAGCACGTACGGAGAAGGCTGGCTAGAAGAAGCTTCGGCATCATAAGGGCCCTGACCAAAAAAGAAAAAAGAGAAAGGAAAGAAAACCTGGCATTAGAACACCGAGGATGCATGAAGAACATGAAAAATGAATCATAAATAGCATACCAAGTAGGCCTTCATCAGAGATATGCGAGCAGTCAGGGCCTCCACCTCAGCACAATATTGATCACGTGCCTGGCAAGCTGCTAGGTACTCCTCCTTGGAAACAAAGCCCTGAGCTTGATGCCATAGCTCCACCACCTCATCACTAGCCACCTGCCCTCCAACCACCAAGTCCAGCTGAGTAAAGGCCCCAATAAACCCAGCCCTGAAGTGAGCCTTGTAGTCCACATCAGGCGGAAGAAGGAAGCGGTCGCCAGAAACCCAGACTATATAAGGAATCTCCACCTCGGCTCGATAAAATTCGAACATATACTGGGGAGGATCCATAGCAGCACGGAAGTCGGTATAAAGCTGCCACCAATGGCGCTCCCCCAAATACGTCTCCCATGAAACAGGGCCCTGGAAAGTAACAAGCGACCTGGACAAAAGAATGATATCCCTCATGCCGGCATACTGAGGAGATCGGCGGTAAGGTGTCCAAGATATGTCTCGAGGTCTTAGCAGCTCCAAGTTAGCCTGGAGGGGACAGAATCCATAAACAAGGACCGCTAGACTACCTGTTGTCTGGCCCACTTCGTGGCTTATGGGAAGACATCATCCGCTAACACCTCCGGTCGGAAGACAAGCAGATACTCATAACTCCACCATATCAGAAATGGCCAAAAACCTGTCAAGCTCCCCTAAGCCCTGGACGTCCTTACTTTCATCCCTCATAAGAAGCTAGCAAAGGTGAAGGCGCCTCAATCCACATAGTCTAGTGTATCCAAGTCTGCTACTAGCCTCACCAGAGATAAAGGAACCATCGACTTATTATTGTTGCAAAAGCAACTAAAGACGATGTATAGTACCAACTGGCGCCTCATGATGACCTAGTCGGCTAGAGAGGGCTCGAGAGCAAATGCTGTCTCCGCTGGGTATAAAAGTGAAGTTAAGAAGCTCGAGCTTGCAATCCCTGGCAAACCCAAGGGAAGACGAGCCTCATCCAGAGGCACGGCCTGTAGAGAAATCGGGACACCTCCAAAGGACAGTCCAGTAATCATGGCCCAGTTGACGGGGGGAGGCCCTAGCTCAAAGCCCACCTAGTGCACAGTCCTGGTCTCCCCGAACCACCGCTTTAATAGCCCAACTGCTATCGATGATCAAGCTTATCTGTCTGAAGAGTCATAAAGGCACCAAAACCGATCCGGTGCAAGAAGTCCGGATAGGATGGAGCCGACGCCTGCATGGCTCTCAAAGCTGAAATACTGGCCATTCTGAAGGAACTGTGGGTCGATGACGGTATCCGACCATAGCGCGAGTATAAACTCGGGTGGTATGCCAAATCTCACAGCGACAGAACATTGGGAATTGCTAACTGGTTGTCTGTAAAAGAAGTATCCCTCCGCTTGTCCCGGACAGACGCCATGCCATACCCCATCCGCGGGTCCACGGCCAAATCAATATCATCCTTAACTCTCTCCTCCAGAGCAACCGAAGGCTGCCCCATTGCAGAACTGCCGCTGAAGGCCATCCTGCTTGAAGACCGCTAAGATCCATTGTTACCGCCTTGAGCGGAACTACCCATGCTGTCACCTCGAACGGAACCGCTCCTGTCGCAGCTCCGAGCAGAACCACTCCTACCGCCGCCCCAAGCGGAATCACTCTTGCTGCCACCCCTAACTGAGCCGCCCCTGCTGCTGCTACCTTTCTCAGGCTTTATCCGTGGCACCTCCTGTCAAAACCGTCACCACCAGCCTCTGACATCCTGAAAGAATAACAACATGCAAAAATTGATCAGTCACCGAATTTGTATGAAAAGTAAAAAGATAAAAATGTCAACAAAAAAAAAATAAAAAGACAAAAAAAGAAAAAAAATGAAGGAAAAAAAGGGGAAAAAAAAGAAAGAAAGAAAAGAAAAAGGGGACTCGGGGGGGGGGGGGGGGGGGCGGGCTAAAATCCCATCTATTCCTATTTCAAAATTTTCAACGGTTTTCCAAGTTTTTTCTTCAAAAAGTTTGGTTTCTAAATTTTAAACCGGTTTATTGATTTTTCCCCTCAAAAGCCCTATTTCAAAGTTTTCAACGGTTCTTCAAGCTTTTTTCTCAAAGAGTTTGCTTTCCAAATTTCAAATCAGTTTCCCAGGCTTTCTCCTCAAAAGCCCCGCTTCTAAATGTTTCCTAATGGTTTTTCGGGCCTTTTTCCTCAAAAAGTCTCACTTCAAAATTTCAAATTGGTTTCTCGGGCTTTCTTTTTAAAAGCCCTGTTTCAAAATGTCTTCTAAAGGTTTTTCGGGCCTTTCCCCTCAAGAAGTCCTACTTCAAAATTTCAAACCAGTTTCCCAGGCTTTCCCCTCAAAAGCCCTGTTTCTAAATGTTTTCTAATGGTTTTCGGGCCTTTTTCCTCAAAAAGTCTCATTTCAAAATTTCGAACTGGTTTCTCGGGCTTTCTCCTTAAAAGCCCTATTTCTAAATGTTTGCTAACGATTTTTTGGCCATTTTTCCTCAAAAAGTCTCACTTCAAAATTTCAAATCGGTTTCTCCGGCTTTCTCCTTAAAAGTCCTGTTTTTAAATGTTTTCCACGGTTTTTTGAGCTTTTTCCTTAAAAAGTCTCATTTTAAAATTACAAACCGGTTTCTTAGGCTTTCTCCTTTAAAAAGCCATGTTTCTAAAGGTTTCCTAACGGGTTTCCGAGTTTCCCCCTCAGAAAGTCTCATTTTAAGATTTCAAACTGGTTTCTCGAGCTTTCTCCTTCAAAAGCTCCGTTTCAAAATGTTTTCTAATGGTTTTCCAAACTTTTTCTTTAAAAAGTTTCATTTCAAAATCTTAAACCGGTTTCTCAGGCTTTCTCCTTCAAAAGTCCTGCTTCAAAGATTTTCTAACAGTTTTTTGAGCTTTCCCTCAAAAGTCTCATGTCAAAGTTTTCAATGGTTTTCAAAGCTTTCTCCTTCAAAAGCCTCGTTCTAAAGTTTTCTATGGTTGCTCTAAAATCAATTTTTCGAGGTTTTCTCCTTCAAAAATCCTGCTCCTAAAAATTTTCTAAAATTTCAATTTCTCCGGGCTTTCTCCTTCAAAAGCCCAATTCTCAAAAGAATTGCTTTTTCGAAAAATTTTAAAGTTAAGCGTTAAAATTTTTAAAAATTTCAACAGGGTTTTGCCTTAAAAAGTCACTACCTCAGAATTCAACAAATCACAAACATAGTCTGAGACATCTCAAATCTTCAATCATGTCAACCAAAACGACCCCATCCTTCGAAACACACGTTTCGTTCGGTCTTTTTTAATTTTTTGGTTGCATCTTTGTTTTCAAAAATTTCACAAAAGTTCCTAAAATATTTGAGAATATCACCATAATTTTCCAAAAAATGCTCCACAATTTTTCAACCTTTGATAGGATCCATTTTCTAATTTTCTCAATTTTTCTTACTTTTCGTAATTTCTAAAAATTCAAAAATTCAAAATTTTTTAGAAAATTATGAAACTTGATACGGTTGTTCTACACATTTTTCTAAGGTTCTTGGTGCAAAAATCACACACAAACACGCAATACCCAGGCCTGTAAATTTTTCTAACCCTACAGGAAACCAATTTTCACAAACATGCAAAACTACCCTAAACACACTCAAATTTTCACCAAATCACAAAAACAATTTGCCCATTGTGTTGTGAACATTCTAACACATAGATTTACACTGATCATTTGCAAAAAAAAGGAAACATACGCATCAAAATCGACAAAATCTCTAAAAAAACTAACCTTTGTGTTCTCCGATGAAAATCAACCTTTTCGGCGACAATGACGGTTTCTGGCGAACACCCGATGTCACCCGACACTCCTTGGTTGAAATCCTTCGAAAATCCTTCAGAGAAAATCTTAAATCTCTCTCAAACTTAAAGCATGCACTGAGAAAACGCGTACATACTCTGTTCTAATACCCACGGGCCGGCGCGTGTAGCAGATGCGCCAGAAGGAAATTCCAACTAGCACATGTGCATGCGCTAGGGTGAAAAGAGACCTGCGTATGTAGCACATGCGCCTAGCTCTTCAGCTTCCCACCTAAAATCGACTTTCAATTCCCCGAAGGTCCGAAATTGTTTTCGAGGCTTTCAAAAACCGGAAATCAAGCTTTCAAAATTTATTTTCAAGAATCAAGTGTTCTGAACCAAACTTTGTCAAAACAGGCAACTCAAATCTCGATCAAATTTTTTAAAATGCAAAGCTTTTCGAATTTCAAAATCTTCCAGACCGGCAACCCACATGGGGTCCCAGAACATTTCATACTTATTGGCTCATTGTCCTTCCGATCACCTCGCGACTAAAAAGGGATTCTTACTTTGTTATTTTTTCACCTTCGACGAGCAAAGACAGAAATAGAGGGGCAACTGTAAGTACCCTATTTTTGCCCGCTCAATAATCTCCGATCTAATTAGACCCAGTTTTCAAACACCACAACACATGCAAACCCAAGATGGGTCTTTTAAACTCTAATGCAGTCAACTAGTCACTTCTCGGGCTCACAAAGCCCAAATGAAGCCATAAACATCATTCCAGGTAGCTTTCCAAGGCCGGGCGGTCTCAGAAACCAATGCCATCTAAGTAGCTTCCCGAGATCAGGCGATCTTGGGGACCAACACCTTATCAAATTCTAGACGGTTCACTTCTGGCGCCTGTTAGCCCGCCAATGTAGAATGTCCATAATTCGGTAGTTCTCTGAGACCAGGCATTCTCGAAGATCAACACCACCGTCACAGGTAGCTTTTTGAGACTAGGCGTACTTAGGAACCAACACCACCTTACGGGTAGCTCTTTGAAACTGGGCGGTCTCAGGGACCAACACCACACAGGTAGTTTTTTGAGATTGGGCGGTCTCGAGAACCAACACCTAGATTAACACCGGCGCCTGCTAGCCTGACTCGGTGAAAAATGACCAAACCTGCCCCTTGGGCCTCCTGGCACATTTTAAGAAAGTTTAAAATCCCTCAAAATGGTAAGTCCACCCTTCCAAAATGTTACTAAACTGTTAGGCATACTCCACATACCATCCGGTCCAATTTCGGTCCCATTTCGGCTAGCTCCAGTCAAAATAACCATTTTGCCCCTGAATGCCCTAACACTGCACAAACCCTATCGAATGGTAAAAGACTCTCCCGAAACCATCCCTGAATGACCCGACACTCTTAACATAAAACTCCAATCCATTCTTGACCATTTTCAACCAAACCCGGCCCAAATGACCGTTTTGCCCTTGATAACCCAAACGCGCCACAAACCAACATTGGTCCTAGGATATTGAACGACGGGTCTCCTCACACACCCCTGTTTAACCTAAAGAGAAACTTGTGGCACTAAACACCCACCACTCGATAAGAGTTTCCCGGAGTGTCTCGTAAACGCTCCGCCAAAATTGCCTTTTGCTCCCGATTCCCTAGTTATAACACATCGTAAAACAACTTGAGAAATGTGTAAACCAGGAAATTCTTGAAAGGTCGTTCATAGATCTTTCATCGATACGGCTCGATCAGATAGATTGCTTCTTGAAGCTCCTCATCATATGGCTCAAAAACTACAACTTTTAGTAACCCCTGGAGCGTCTCACAAACGCTCCACCAAGATTGACTTTTCCCTCAATTCCCTGATTATAAAGCACCATCAAACGACTTGAGAAATGCATAAATTAGAGAATTCTCGAAAGTATTTTCAAAGTACTTTCAATCGGTACGGTCCTATCGGAAAAGGTCGCTTACCGAAAGCCTTGATCATGCGACACAAAGACAGTTACTTTCAAACCCCCGTGGAGTGTATCACAGACGCTCCGCAAAGATGCAATTTTATGCACATTTCTCGAGATGATATCTCACACTTTTGAACACCATTAAACTTTTCGAAAGCATGAAAGTTCACAAGGAACCCTAGGAGAACACTATGGATGCAACTGATTCTTCCAGAACCTTCCTGGTTGGCTCAATTATTGAGGCAAAGTTTAAACAAACACTCCTGGTGACCGAGCGTATGCTATATGCGCCCAGATTTTGATCCAATTGACCAAAGTTTGATCAACCATCAGGATTTAGCCAGTACAATGGGTGCCACGTGGCATCCTGGCAATGAAACAATACTGGCGCTTTCAATTAGTAAGGTTCAATCGAAAAGGTCGTTAACAGAAAGCCCCGATCATGCGACACAAAGATAGCTACTTTCGAACCCTCGTAGAGAGTATCACAGATGCTCCGCAAAGATACAATTTTATGCACATTTTTTGAAACAAGATCTCACACTTCCAAACACCATTCAAACTTTTCAAAAGCACGAAAGTTCATGAGGAATCCTAGGAGAACACCATGGATGGAACTGATTCCTCCGAAACCTTACCGGTTGGCTCAATTATTGAGGCAAAGTTTAAACGAACACTCCTGGTGATGGAGTGCATGCTACATGCGCCCAGATTTTGATCCAATCGACTAAAGTTTGATTAACCGTCATGATTTAGCCAGTACAATGGATGTCACGTGGCATCTTGGCAATGGAACAGTACTGGCACATGTGCTACATGTGCCAGGACAAATTTTGGCTTGGCGCATGTGAATTTTGGCCAGGCATATGTAGCACATGCACTAGGCCTCACCCTGGTTGCCTATAAATACAGGCCACTCCCTTTGCATATTCTGAAACTGAAAATTGATGCAAAGCTTTGCTGAAACTGCTCCAAAACTTCGAATTTCTATATATATCCCATTCCTCCAACACTTAGGCTAGATTCCACCTCCCCCTAACCCATACACTTCACTACATAGTCCTACACACCAATAAACTCCTCCTTCCAGCCCCTCAAGCCTACTTGAAGCCATCCAAGTTCAAGTCAAGGCATCCATAGAAGATTACAAGTGTATTGAAGGCAAAAGGTGGTATTTCTTTTACATTTTTGTCTTCCCCCACTCCTCTCTTCTCCCTCCTAGCCTACTTAGGCTATTCTTTATTTTAATTCCCATCTTCAACCTCCCTTTCTTACATGCTTGAAGCCAAGAGGGCTCTTGGTTCATGTCTAGAGAAAAGTTAGTAGGAGCCACCGTGAAGGGGGATCTCTCACTAGCCTACTTTAAGATGGTATGGCTCAGGAGCCCCTTGATTATGTGGTGCAGCCTAAAGCCTTGTATGTATTCATGACCCCCTTTGCATTTTGCTATCTTGATCATGTCTTATGTGTTTGGCTTCATTTTCATGTTTATAACCATGTTCTACAAAGCTTACATTATTCTTGTTTCCATGCTATTTTCAAGTCGAATATTCCCTTCAAAATGGTTTTAAGAGTTAGTACCTTGAAGTTTATGATATGACCTTAGAAATCATGCCATAAAAAATCCCCCACTAATCCTTAACTCTCACTTTTGCATCATTACATTCCAACTTGCATGAAAATGGTTTTCAAACTCTCTAATTCCCAAGGTTTCTATTCTTTCAAGTTTAATGGTTGAAATGGCCCGTGGAACCCTCTGTTGAGTGGTCTCCCTTTCATATTGGCCATAGGAGCCCTAAATTGTTAGAATGATTCCTTTCTTTTTTTATTCTTATGGTTTTCAAACTCTTTGATTTCTAAGGTTTCCATTCTCTCAAGTTTAGTGGTTGGAATGGCCCCATGGAACCCTCTCTTGAGTGGTCTCCCTTCACATTGGTCATAAGAACCCTAACTTGTTGAAATATTTTCTTTTAAAAATGATTTTCAAAACTTTTTTTCTTACAAATGGTTTTCAAAGATTCATTCTCTCTATCTTTGCATTAAAAATGGTTTTTCAAAAAGTTGTCATCATTATGTAGACTCTTGAAATCCCTACTCTTGTCAAGATGAAGGTTATAATGGCCCTCAGAAAACCTTCTTTGGAGTGGTTTTCAAGCACTAGCCATATAAACCATATTCTTGGCTAGAGTCAAATTTTCATAGAAATGATCTTCAAAAGGGTTGTCAACTAAAGTCCTTTGCATAATATGATTGGTTTTCCAAAACTCTTTTCAAAAATGCATAAAACCATCTTTCAAACCATCTTCTAATCCAACCTTAGGTTAACTTGAACCTAGTTGTCCAACCCTAGGTTAACTTGACCCTAGTTGCCTAACCTAGGCTAATCTAACTCAAGTTAGTTAACCCTCGGTCACCTTAACCCTAGGTTAACTTGACCTTAGTTATCTAACCCTAGGTTAACCAAACCCAAGTTAGTTAACCTTAGGTCACCCTTAACCTTAGGCCAACATAACCTAGGTTAATATACTTCAAGGTTCCAACTCATGGACCCTTTTAAAGGTTTTTCCTATTTAAAACTACTCCCATAACCCATTTTTTCAAAACCTCCTACTCCCTTGATATTTCAAAAACCAACTCCATAACGTTTTCAAATACTTCTATACTCTATCTCTAAATAATTTCTAAAAACGTTTTCAAGAACTCACAATCCTAAGGTGTTCCTACCCCTTCTGTGGTTAGGGATTCCAAAGGAAGGTGATATATAAAGAACAATCTCCAAGGTTGTCCATATTAGAATTCCAAAGCAGTAGGTGTTTCCAAAAACCCTCTTGAAAACTTTTCAAAATGCAATTCACTAGAACACTCCAAAATCATACCTCCAAGGTTTTCAAAACTCTATTGAGTTATTTCAAAAGCACTTCCAAAACTCCCTTGAGTTGTTCCAAATACATTGTAAAACCCCTTTTTAAAAGTTCCAAAGTTCTATTTTCAAACACTTCAACATCCGATTTCCAATCAAAATTTTCAAGTCCCTCTATCCAATGACCATAAAGTGTTTTTAAACTTTTTAAAGACCCCAAAGTGTCTTCAAAAAACTTTTCAAAAGCCTTAACGTGCCTATTTTCCATCGGGCTCTTGCCCGAACTATGAATGACCTGATTCCCACCAAATAAGATACGTAGGCAACCTAAAATGGTGCAGTCATAACTTCTATTTCAACTCCAATCCCCTCTTTAAAAATTCCAATCAATTCAAAATTTCTATCTCAAGCCCCTTCAAAACCTCCATATTTTCAAACTTCTTTCAAAAACTTGCATCATGCATCGTTCATCCGAAAAGTGATGAATAAACCTCGTTTTTAAAATTCTAAAGTAGATATTAAGTGAACAATGGTAACCAGTTATTCTAGTGAGTAAACAAAGGGTGATTAGACATGTAGTTACTGAAAGGGCGGGGTAGGGTGATGATTTTAGGATATCTTCCCTACACGTAACTAACTCCTGGATCATAGATTTCTGTTTTCGAAAGACCAAAATGGAGTTATTTTCAAAAAGGGCTTAAATTTTTTTAAAGGTTGCCAAACAACCTATTTTCTCACAAAACCCTCTCTTGAGGGAGTTTTCAAAATATTTTCCAGAAGCCCTAAGTTTAATCTTTGGATTAATACTTAGTTTTAGGTGTCTTAACTCACCTTAGTGAAGTTAGGTGGCGATCCTTATTTTTCTAAAAAAGCCCTTAATCAAACAAATTTTAATTCAAACCTAGTTGTACTTGTCCTTCTAGGATGACAAGTTTTAATAATAGAGTTTCATGCTTTGCCTCCAAGCCGAATGGACTTGGACCCAAAAAATCGAGGTACGACAACTTTAGCATGGTTATTGGCGAAAAAGTTTCCTCATATTCGAGCCACTCTTTCTGAGTAAACCCTTTTGTAACTAGCTTAGCCTTAAAGGTTTCCACCTTCCCATCTGCCCCTCTCTTCTTCTTATAGATCCACTTGTATCGGATGGGTTTTATCCTTTCAGGTGGTTCTACAATATTCTAAACTTGATTAGAGTACATGGACTCCATCTCTGATTTCACAGCCTTTGTCTAAAATTTTGTGTCTTTATCTTAAAGTGCTTCATTGTAGTTCTTGGGTTTAGTATCTAGTTCATCAGGGATTTTGTCATAAGACTCTCTTAAGAATATATACCGGTTAGGTTGGCATACAACTCTCCCACTGCGATGAGGCACGATCGGTGTCTGTGTATTACAAGTGGATTGATCTGCTAATTCTGATCCTTGTGCACCACCATCATGCCCTGGTTGTGGAACCAATGTGTTGACAGTATCTGCACGCTACGCTTCATTATCAGCATGAGTCACAACATTCCTCCCATTACGACGAGGTAATGGAATGTAAATAACTCTGTCTTATGGTGCTTCTTCTTGTACTAAAGGTAATAAAGAAGTATGTACTGATCTATCTCCTCTCAGCTCTTCTAGAATAATCTTACTTCTGGGTTTGTGGTTCATTACATAGCCCTATTCTAACAATGACTTTTTGATCCTTAGGGCAATAAAATAAAGCACCTTTTGTTCCTTTAGGGTACCTAACAAAGAAACAGACATCTGTTCTCGATTGCAACTTACCTACTTTCCCTTTCAGCACGTGTGCTGGACTCCCCCATATCCAAATATGTTGTAGACTAGGCTTGTGCCCATTCCACAGTTTTGTGGGAGTAACCGGTACTGACTTAGATGGTACCAAGTTTAGAATGTATGTTGCTTTTTCAAGTGCATGGCCCCAAAACAAATTAGGCAAGTCTGAATGACTCATCATAGATCTGACCATATCCATAAGAGTTCTGTTCCTTCTTTCTACTACACTAT
>CM065384.1:80000-117500 GCA_033060915.1 Euryodendron excelsum | reverse complement strand
TTTATATAATTAAAACACAACTTAAAGGTTATTTATCTATTATCCATGTTCTCTCATGCTAATAATATAACAATAAGCACATAAAAGATAATAATCATATATAAACAAGATAAACAAGATTTAATCAAGATCCTGGCTATTATGGTCAAGAAATCACTCCAAAGTGATGAGAAGTCCAACCGCACCATGATATCACCAAGAATCCTTGTTTGCCACTTCGTTGGCTTACGGGGGTTCGAGGGCAGCACTCCCGATGACGGGGATCGCGGGCAGTGCCTCTGAAACTTAAACGAAATACCACATCACGTTCTTAAGACTGTTCCTCATGTCTTTAGGGTTTTTTTCAGTATTTTGCCTTAGTCCTTGCGCCGTTGCTATTCCTTTATCTTCTTTGATTACAACAGATCATATTCTCCATAACAGTGGAGTTACAGAATACAAAGAATCAAAATCTCCAAAAACAGTGGAATTCCAGAATACAAGAAATCAAAATCTCCAAAATAATGAAATTCCCATGCTTCGAAAAATAATTATTACATCTAATTCTATGTCTCCTTAAACCAGAGTTCACAATCTAAGAATTATGTAAAACTCACAATCACACAACATATATTCATGTGACTATAATAACCAGGCAGAACGCTACAAAACAAATATTTGCACAAATCCACGTTCTACCCTAAGCATGCATGGAACCAATTTTCAAAGAACATGGTAGGTATTATACATATATAGTATCAACCAAGGCATTGATACCGATTGTTGGGGACTGTGAAATTTTCAACGACCTAGCTATAGTGCATATGCATACTACAAAAAATTCTAATATGATTAGCATAGCCTAATCTATGTGATTAGAATCATACCTTCAAGATCTCTCTGGTTTGATCTCGAATAACAAGTATCAGCAACAAGCACAAGTCAAGTAATAGCAACAAGCACGAATCAACTACTCGAACTTAACTTTCGGACTTCTGCCATATCCCTCGTATACGCCTTGCTCTAAAGAGAGTAAGCTCACAGTCGCAAGGGTTTCTCTTCCTGACAAAAACGTGTATCTCTTAATTATGAGCAAAAAGTAACCCTAACTACTCCTAGAGTGCATATATATAGAGGCTACAACAGGGACTATAGGATTAGTATAACTAGAGTTTCCTACGCAAATAAGGATTCCTAAGCCAACCAGGATTAATTCTTATTTATATAAATTATAATTCATACCACTAATGAATTATAATTGCACTTCCTGTTGTCGCGCCCAGATTTTTCACACTTGAGGAATACACACACATGCGGGAAAAATGTTGTACTCTCTCGTTAGAACACACCCTCCTAGAAGAATGAGTGCGACTAGGTTTGAATTGAAAATTGATTTGAATAAAGGGCTTTTGAAAACAATTTGCAGTTGCCACCTAACTTAATTAAGGTGAGTTAGGTCACCTAAAAACTAAGCATAATCCGAAAACTACACTTAGGGTTTTGGAAAACGATTTTGAAAATATCTCCTCAAGAGAGGGTTTTTAAGAAAACAGGTTGTTTGGCAACCTTTGGAAAATATTTAAGCCCTTTTTGAAAAATAACTCCATTTTTGGTCTTTGAAATCAGTGATCTAGGTTCAGAGGTTGGTTACGTGTAGGGAATGTCGCGCCCATATTTTTCGCACTCGAGGAATACTCACCCAAGCGGGAAAAATGCTGTACTCTCTCGTTAGAACTCACCCTCCTAAAAGAATGAGTGTGACTAGGTTTGAATTGAAAAAACTGGTTTGAATAAAGGGCTTTTAGAAAAGGATTCGGAGTCGCCACCTAACTTGATTAAGGTGAGTTAGGTCACCTAAAAACTAAGAATAATCCGAAGACTACACTTAGGGTTTTTGAAAAACGATTTTGAAAAACATCCTCAAGAGAGGGTTTTTAAGGAAAACAGGTTGTTTGGCAACCTTTGGAAAACATTTAGCCCTTTTTGAAAAATAACTCCTTTTTGGTCTTTGAAATCAGTAATTCTAGGTTCGGAGGTTGGTTACGTGTAGGGAAGACGCACTAAGCTATCACCCTACCCCGCCCTTTCGGTACCTACATGTCAATCTACCCTAGATTCACCTATGAGAGTCTTCATCTAACTATTGGCCAATCCTATCCACTTTGAAAAACAATGCTTGAAAAGAAACTAACATGATGCATGATATGCAAGTGCAAGTTAGGAGAATTGGAAAATAGAAATTGATTTGAAAAGAAATTAATTTGATTTGAAAATAAATTTGAAGAGATGGAATTGAAATTGAAAAGTTTAAAAATTGAAAGTAGAAATTTGAAAATAGAAATTTTAAAATTGGAATTTTGAAAGTAGATTGGAATTTGAGATTTGGAAAGATTTTGGAAACCGCACCCATGAGGGGGGAAATTGAAAGTTTGAAAAGTGTTGTGACCGCACCTATGAAGGTCGCCTACGTATCCCTTTGGGGGAATTAGGTCAGTCGTAGTTCGGACCGGAGTCCGATTGAAAATAGAAGAGTTGATTCAAAGAAGGAGATTGAATTGAAAATTGGATTTGATTTGAGATTAGAAGAGGAGATTGGAAGTTGAAATTGAGAAGAAGATTGGACTTGCTTTGGAAAGACTTGGTTTTGGAAAGATGGAGGTTTAGGAAACCTAGACTTAGGAAAGGTTTGACTCTACTTGGAAGGTTTAGGAGATTAGGAAAGGTTGGATTTAGGAAATGTTTGAATTAGGAAAAGTTTGATTTAGGAAAGTTTTGGAATTAGGAAAGTTTCAACTTAGGAAAGCTTTGAATTTGGAATGTTTCAACTTTAGGAAAGTTTTGAATTAAGAAAGTTTGGAAATTGGAAAGTTTTGAAAATTGGAAAGTTTCGTTTTAAGAAAGGTTTGAAAACGGAAAGTTTTCAATTTAGGAAATGTTTGAATTAAGAAAGTTTTGAGTTTAGAAAAGTTTTAAATTTGGAAAGATTTGAAGTTTTAGGAAAGTTTAGAATTTAGACAATTTAGAAGTTTTGAAAGATTTAACTTAAGAAAGTTTTGAATTTAGAAAGTTTTGATTTTAGAAAGATTTGAAATTTAGAAAGTTTAGGATTTAGAAAGTTTTAGAGTTTTAGAAAATCTTGGGATTAGAAAAGGTTTGAATTTAGGAAGAGTTTGAAAACTTAGGTTTGAAAAGTTAAGATTTGAAAAGAGGGTAGAATTAGGAAAGGGTTGAATTAAGAAAGATTTTTATGTTCAAGTTTTGGAAACTTAAGATTTAGGAAAGTAGAAGTTTAGGAAGGATTTGAATTAGGAAAGAGTTGGATTTTGAAATTTAAGGAAAGGTTTAAAGTTTAGGTTTAGGAAACTTATGGTTTAGGAAGGTAAGAAATTAAGAAGAAGTGGAATTAGGAAAGGTTTGGGATTTGTTTCCAAAAACGGAGGATTGGATTTAGTTTCCTAAACGGAGAGATTGGATTTGACTTCCTAAAGGGAAGATTGGATTTGGTAAGGATTTGAAAAGGGAGATTCTAGAAACCCTAGTTTTGGAAAATTGTAGTTTTGACGTAGAAAATAGGTTTTGGAAACATGTATAGTTTGGATGCGAAAACTAGAGGTTTTGGAAACCTAGGTTTGGGGCAAAGTTTGAAAATCATGTTTTTGGGAAGAAAATTAGGGTTTCCTAATTGTGGGCTCTAAGGCTTGACTTGGACTCTAAGGAAAGAGTTTTTAGAAAGTGCGTTTTTAGAAACGAAAGTTTTCTAGAAGGGAAATCCTAGAGTGGAGTTTTTGGAAAGTGAATTTGAAGAGGGAATTTTTGAAAAAAGATTTTAAAGAAAAGGAGTTTTGGAAAGTGTGTTTTTAGAAACGTGTTTCTTGGAAGGAAAATCCTAAAGGGGAATTTCTAGAAGGGAGGTTTTGAAAAAAAGAGTTTTTGGAAAGATTTTTAGGGAGCGTTTTTAGAAAGTGGATTTTGTAGAGAGCGTTTTGGAAAGGAGTTGGAAAAGAAGGTTTTGAAAAATAGATTTTGGAAAGGAGTTTTTGAAAACAATTTTGGAAAGAAGAGCTTTAGGAAGGTATGTTGAAAAAGAGATTTTTAGGAAGAGATTTTTGAAAAAAGAGTTTTTAGAAAGTATGAAAACGTCTCACTTTCCTAAAGCGATTCTAACCATAAGAGGGCTAGAACCACTTTAAGAAAGTGGTTTTAGAAAACAATAAGATTTGAAAATATAGACCAAAAAGGTCACTTTTAATGTAACACTTTCCTAAAGCAACCCTAGCCATGGAAAGGCTAGAATCGCGCTAGAATTGTGGTTTTGAAAACAAGTTTTTGAAAAAGAGATTTTGATGCAATTTTGAAAACAAGTTTGAAAACAATTTTGAAAACAACTTTGTAAACGGATTTTGGAAGATGCAAGACTATGATATGCACAATGAAATTTGGGGTCGTGAACATACAAGGTTAAGGCTTCACCACATAATCAAGGGGGCCGGACCCACGTGGTCTTTGGTTAGACTAGAAGAGGGCCCCCGACATGGTGACTCTCCAATAGCCCAATCCTACACATGGACCGGGAATCCCCTTGTTTCAAGCATGCAAAGAAAGGGGGGAAAGAGATGGGGGATTAAAATAGAGAAAACCCAAGTGGGTTAGGAGAGAGAAGAGAGAGGGGGGAAGTGCGGAAATTTAAATAGGGAGCCTACCGTATGTCTTGTTTATTTTGCGCGCCGTGCTGTCTTCGATCTTCGGTCTTCGTTTTGGTCTTCTTCTTCAACCTTCAAGGGTTGTCTTCAAGCTTTGGATTGCAGCTCCTCAAGTCTTCAAAGGATGGTTGAAGGCTAGGGTATGAGTGTATGGGGGTGTGTATGAGTGTATAGGAGGCTAGGGTTTGTGTAGGGTGGCTAGGGTTTGGGAGACCTAAGGAAACTAGGGTTTTGGAGGTGCTTGAGGTTTGTATATCGAAATATGGGATTTTTAGGTTAAGTTTGCAAACCCTTTTCACGTTGAATGAGACTCTGTATTTATAGGAGTTGGACAAACTTGGCGCCTGTTGCAGTGGCGCTAGGGCAAACTTTACACTGGCGCCACTAGGAGTGGCGCTAGGCCATTTTTTGGCTTGGCGCCACTACTAGTGGCGCCAGCCAATTAGGAAAGGTTTAAGGTCAGCAAGCAATGTATCTTTGACTAGATTTGGGCACCTGTACTAGTGACTACCATGCAACTTTTAGCCTGGCTTCACTAGGAGTGACTCTGGAAAGTCCGGGAATGATTTGGAGGAGCCGAGAATGACTCGGAAGGCCAGAAAGGAGCAGGACCACTTAAAATAGTGTCCTGGAGGTATTTGACTTGAAAACTAAAGATAAGGTGGGTCGGAAAGGTTGATCGGGTCTTTAGGGGCAAAACGGTCAATCGCACCGAAAAACTGCCGGGACAAACTCAGACTGTCCCGGAAGAAGACTTGGGATCTGGAAAAATTATTCAAAATGTTCCCAAAGGTTTCCAGTTTGATTCCCAGAGCCGGCGTGGTCGGAAAAGGAGACCGGCCCACCAGGGGCAAAACGGTCATTTTGTACCGGGTTGGCCGGAACTGACTCGGAATGATCCGGCAAGGTATGGAGAGGTTGAGAACACTATAAAAAGTAGTCTCAAGAGGTTACCGGTTTGATACCCAGAGCTGGTGTGGTCGAAAAAGGAGACCGGCCCACTAGGGGCAAAACGGTCATTTTATACCGGGTTGGCCGGAATTGACTCGGAATGACCCGGAAAGATAAAGGAAGGTTGAGAGTACTATAAAAAGCAATCTCGAAGGGTTACCGATTTGATACCCAGAGCCGGTGTGGTTCCTGAGGCATCCGGATGGCTAGGGGCAAAATAGTCATCTTGACCGGAAAGTCTCGGAAAAGGCTCCTAAGGGCAGTTTGGATATTTTTCACCGAAGCGAGCTAATAGACACTGGAGTTGACCTGGGTTTTGAGTGTTTCCGCCACTCTAATGGCAGTCGTCGTGACACAGGGATTTGTTGCCAATTCCCTATATCGACCTATTTGTGAGTATTTCCGCTACTCTAACGGTTTCGTGAGTATTTTCGCTACTCTAACGGTTTTGTGAGTAGTTTTGCTACTCGAACCGTCTCGAGGAATAAACTGTCTCGAGAGAGGGATTGGAAAGGGGTCTTACCGTCTCCGAGGAGACGCGCCTGGATTGGAACCGTCTCAAGGAATAAACTGTCTCGAGAGTGGGATTGGAAAGGGGTCTTACCGTCTCCGAGGAGACGTGCCTGGAACCGTCTCGAGGAATAAACTGTCTCGAGAGTGGGATTGGAAAGGGGTCTTACCGTCTCCGAGGAGACGTGCCTGGATTGGAACCGTCTCGAGGAATAAACTGTCTCGAGAGTGTGATTGGAAAGGGGTCTTACCGTCTCCGAGGAGACGTGCCTGGATTGGAACCGTCTCGAGGAATAAACTGTCTCGAGAGAAGGATTAGAATTGGAATAAGAAAGGACAATGCCCCTAAGGGCATTTTGGTCATTTTGCCTCTATTTGGGCCTGACAAGCCCGCGAAGCGATGAAAAGATGAAATTTGGATCTAGAGAATTGGATTCGATAGGAATATGTGCACAATGACTTGAAAACAAGTCTGAATGGAGTGCAGACTGCCGAGCGGTCAAAAATGGGGTGCTTATAGGGAAGATGCACTAAGCCATCACCCTACCCCGACCTTTCGGTACCTACATGTCAATCTACCTTAGATTCATCTATGAGAGTCTCCAATTAACTATTGTTTAATCCTATCCACTTTGAAAGGGAATGTTTAAAAAAAACATGAAGCATGATATGTAAGTGCAAGAAAAAGAGAGTTGGAAAATAGATTCGGAAAGAGATTTGAAAAGAAAATTTTGATTTGATTTGAAAAGGAAGAGATAGAAGTTTGAATTTGGAAAGAAGATTTTGAGAATTGAAAATAGAGATTTGGAAATAGAAATTTGAAATTGGAAATTTGAAAATAGAACATAGAATTGGAAGTTTGAAGAATATTGTAGAATTGGAGATTTGAAAAAGATTGTGAAAATATAAGAATTTGAAAAATGTTTTGACCGCACCCATGAGGGTTGCCTACGTATCCTTTTGAAGGAATCAGGTCAGTCGTAGTTCGGACAAGAGTCCGATTGAAAATAGAAGATATGATTGAAAGAAAGAAATTGAATTGAAAATTGGATTGGAAGATTGAGAGATTGAACTTTGATTGGAAGATTTGAAAAGATTTGACTTTGGAAAACTCGGTTTTAGGAAACCTAGACTTAGGAAAGAGAGGATTTAGAAAGAACTTGAGATTAAGAAAGATTAGATTTGATTTGGAAAGATTTTAGAAAAGAATTGACTTGAAAGTTGGACTTGGAAAGATTAGGAAAGACTAGATTTAGGAAAAATTCAAATTAGGAAAGTGTCATTTTAGGAAAGTTTTGAAATTAGGAAAGTTTTTGAATTAGGAAAGTGTTGGAAATGGGAAAGTTTTCATTTTAGGAAAGGTTTTGAAATTAGGATGTTTTGAAAGCTAGAAAGTTTAGAATTTGTAATGTTTTGAAATAGGGAAGTTTTGAATTTGGAATGTTTTGAAATAGGGAAGTTTTGAAAGTAAGAAAGTTTTGAGTTTAGAAAGCTTTAGATTTGGAAAGACTTGAAGTTTTAGGAAAGTTTAGAATTTAGAAAGATTTAGGTTTAGAAAGATTTAACTTAAAAAAGTTTTAAATTTAGAAAGCTTTGAATTTGGAAAGATTTTGAAATTTAGAAAGTTAGGATTTTGGAAAGATTTGGGTTGAGAAAGTTTTAACTTAAGAAAGTTTTAAATTTGTAAAGATTTGAAATTTAGAAAGTTTAAGATTTAGAAAGTTTTAGAGTTTGAGTTTTAGAAAATCTTGAGATTAGGAAAGGTTTGAAAACTTAGATTTGGAAGATTAAGATTTGGAAAGGGATAGAGTTAGGAAAGGGTTGAATTAGGAAAGATTTGGAAGCTTAATATTTAAGGAAAGATTTGAAAGTTTTAGGAAATTTATGGTTTAGGAAGGTAGGAAATTAGGAGAGATTTGAATTAGGAAAGATTTAGATTTTGAGTCTAAAAGGGAAGGTTTGATTTTGTTTCCAAAAACGGAGGATAGGATCTAGTTTCCTAAACGGGAAAATTTGATTTGACAAGGAATTGGAAAAGGAAGTTTTAGAAACCCTAGATTTGGGAATACTATAGTTTTGACGTAGAAAATAGATTTTGGAAATATGTATAGTTATGATGTAGAATACAAGAGGTTTTGGAAACCTAGGTTTTAAGGCCAATTTGAAAACCATGTTTTTGGGAAGAAAATTAGGGTTTCCTAATCGTGAGATCTAGGGCTTGATTTGGGCATCAAGAAAAGGGATTTTTGGAAAGCGCATTTTTGGAAACGAAGATTTTTAGAAGGAAAATCCTAGAGGGGAGTTTCTAGAAGGAATATTTTGGGAAGAGAGTTTTTAGAAAGATTTTTGGTAGAAGATTGTTAAAGAGAGTTTTTGGAAAGATTTTTAGGGAGCGATTTTAGAAAGTGGATTTTGGGGAGAGTATTTTGGAAATGAGTTGAAAAAGGGAGTTTTCAAAAATAGATTTTTGAAAGGAGTTCTTGAAAACAACTTTAGAAAGAAGAGTTTTTGAAAAGCATGTTGGGATATAGACTTTTAGGAAAAGAGACTTTTGAAAAGAGAGTTTTTAGAAGGTATAAAAATGTCTCACTTTCCTAAAGCGATTCTAACCATAAGAGAGCTAGAACCACTTTAGGAAAGCGGTTTTGAAAACAACAAGATTTGACAATATGGACAATAAAAGTCACTTTAAGTATAACACTTTTCTAAAGCAACCCTAGCTATGGAAAGGCTAGAATCACCCTAGGATTGTGATTTTGAAAACAAGTTTTGAAAAAGGAAATTTTGATGCAATTTTGAAAATAAGTTTAATGCAATCTTTGAAAACGATTTTTGGAAGATGCAAGATCATGATATGCACAATGCAAATTTGGGGTCATGAACATATAAGGTTAAGGCTTCACCACATAATCAAGGGAGCCGAACCCACGTGGTCTCCGGTTAGACTAAAAGAAAGCCCTCGACACGGTGACCCTCCAATAGTCCAATCCTACACATGGACCGGGAATCCCCTTGTTTCAAGCATGCAAAGAAAGGGGGGAAAGAGATGGGGGATTAAAATAGAAAAAACCCAAGTGGGTAAAGAGAGAGAAGAGAGAGGGGGGGGGGGGGGGGGGAAGTGCAGAAACGTAAAACGAAAGCCTACCTTATGTCTTGTTTATTTTGCGCGCCTTGCTTTTCTTCAGTCTTCATCTTAATCTTTGTCTTTAATCTTCAAGAGTTTGTCTTCAATCTTCAAGGCTTCAGTTTGCAGCACTTCAAGTCTTCAAAGGAGGCTTGATGCTAGTGTATAAGTGTATGGGGGTGTGTATGAGTGTATAGGAGGCTTAGGGTTTGTGTATGGTGGCTAGGGTTTAGAAAACCTAGGGAACCTAGGGTTTTAGGAGTGTACGAGCTCTGTATATCGAAATTTAGGGTTTTTAGACTAAGTTTGCGGACCTCTTTCATGCTGGAAGAGGCTCTGTATTTATAGAGGTAGGACAGACCTGGCGCCTGTTGCAGTGGCGCTAGGGCAAAATTCCTTGTGGCGCCGGGCCATTTTTTGGCTTGGCACCATTACTAGTGGCGCTAGTAAGTTAGGAAAGTTTGTAAGTCGGCAAACAATGTATCTTTGACTAGATTTGGGTGCTTGTATTAGTGACTACTATGCAATTTTTAGCCTGGCTTTACTAGGACTGACTCCGAAAAGTTCGGGAATGATGTGAAGAGGTCAGGAATGACCCAGAAGGCCGAAAAAGAGCAGGAACACTTAGAATGGTGTCCCGGAGGTATTTGACTTAAAAAATGAAGATAGGATGTGTTGAAAGGGTTGACTGGGCCTTTAGGGGCAAAACGGTTAATTTGATCGGGAAGCTGCCGGGACGGACTCGGACTGTCCCAGAGGAAGACTTGAGATTTGGCAACATTATTCAGAATATTCCCAAAGGTTTCTGATTTGATATCCAGAGCCGATGTGGTCGGAAAAGGTGACCGGCCCAGCAGGGGTAAAACGGTCATTTCGCACCGGGTTTGTCGAAACTGACTCGGAATGATCCGAAAGGATAAAGGAAGGTTGAGAATATTATAAAAAGCATTCTCGAAAAGTTACCGGTTTGATACCCAGAGCCGGTATGGTCCCCGGGGCGTTTGGATGCCTAGGGGCAAAATGGTCATCTTGACCAAAAAGTCTCGGAACTGGCCTAAAACTGACTAGAAGGCACCTAATTGTTCCGGATTGCTTTTAAGACAATCTTAGACTATTGGACTCACCGTTCTGAGGACTCATGTGTGTTCTCGAGAAACGTGTTGGAACAAGCCCAAGGGGCAGTTTGGTCATTTTTCACCGAAGTGGGCTAGCAGGCACTGGTGTTGACCTGGGTTTTGAGTATTTCCGCCACTCTGACGGTGGTCACGTGATACAGGGATTTGTTGGCAATTCCCTATATCGATCTGTTTGCGAGTATTTCTGCTACTCTCACGGTTGTGGTGTTTGTGAGTATTTTCGCTACTTTGACGGTTCGCGATCATTCCCGAGATTGCCTGATCTTAGGAAGCTGCTAAAGGGACTTAGCGCCTGAGAATCAACTTTCTTGAAAGGCATGCCTAAACGAACATTTCTACATTGGCGGGCTAGCAGGCGCCAAAGGTGGACCATTCTACCATCTAGGGGACTTGGGGTCTCGTCCCGATCAACAGGTTTAAAGGGACTTACCGTTTCGAAGAGATTTTATTCAAAAAATATGCCAGACCGTCTCGAGAAATAAACTATCTCGAGAGAGGGATTGGAATTAGAAAGGGGTCTTATCATCTTTGAAAAGACGCGCTTGATTGGAGTAGATTTACCGTCTCGAGGAATAACCTGTCTCGAGAGAGGGATTGGTATTGGAAAGGGGTCTTATCGTCTTCGGAAAGACGTGCCTAATTGGAGTAGATCTACCGTCTCGAGGAATAAACTGTCTCGAAAGAGGGATTGAAATTGGAAAGGGGTCTTAAAGTCTTTGGAAAGACGTGCCTAATTTGGAAGTAGATTTACCGACTTGAGGAATCAACTGTCTTGAGAGAGGGATTGGAATTGGAAAGGGGTCTTATCGTCTTCGGAAAGACGTGCCGAATTTGAAAGTAGATTTACTGTCTCGAGGAATCAACTGTCTCGAGAGAGGGATTGGAATTGGAAAGGGGTCTTATGGTCTTCGGAAAGACGTGCCTAATTGGAGTAGATTTACCGTCTCGAGAAATCAATTGTCTCGAGAGAGGGATTGGAATTGGAAAGGGGTCTTACTGTCTTCGGAAAGACACGCCTGATTCAGAATATAGAAAGGATAATGCCCCTAAGGGCATTTTGGTCATTTTACTTCTCTTTGGGCCCCGTGGGGCCTGCGAAATGACGGACAGACGGGATTTAGACTTAGAGAGTTGGTTTCAATTGGAATACGTCCATATTGACTTAAGTGCAAGTTTGGATGGAGCGTAGACTGCCGAGCGATCAAAAATGGGGTGCTTACACCTGTCATACTAGGAATTATGTTTCGAGCTCTATATTATTAAATGCTTATTTATCTCCCCACATTGAGATTACAGATACCCATCTATTAAATTAAATTATTGACAATTAAATTTAATACACTTATTTAATTCCTTGAGACTTTCCATTAAACTTATTTGATATGTTGGATTCATAATCCACCTGCAGGATTTGACATAATCAAAACTTATAAGTTTCCTTAAGGGGGTATCATCAATCCCTATACAGGGACGTGAATTCCATCAATAATTAATATTCACCATACACGTAATGTTATTGTCGAACTCACTCAGTTTATTGATCTACAAAGAATCTCACTCTTTTGCAAATCAAAACAATAAACACTACATGCACATGTCTATTTATTATATTAGGATTAAGAGCATAAACACTCATAATAGTCATGAGGTATTAATTGTTTTATATAGTCAGTAGAAAAATAATTACCTCAACACGGTCGTGTTCAATACATACAAAGTGTACTAGTGCAAGGAGTTGGAACTATACCGTTCCTCATAGTCAAGACAGACTTATTAAAATCTTGTACTACAGTTCTACTGATGGTGTATCCATTTCCAGCTAAGACTGTGAACGATAAGCTTATATTCTATAAGAACTGATAATCTGATCTTCTGTGTATAAGCTGTGCTCTACACACCAAATCATCTACTATATAGAATAAGAGACACATATGCATAATCATTGAATAAATAACGCAATGCAAACATTGCTCACACAGTTTCTCATTAAAATGGAATAACTAATTTATTAATAAATACTAAAGCCATTATACAAAGCATGTCTTTTAGTATAAATTCCTAACAACTACTATATCTCGAGATAAGAAGGAGAAGTCAACAAAACAAATGAGGTATTTTTCTCTAAAGTCAAGGTTACAGAGATTGTTTATGTCATCCTAGATGTCTAAGTCATTGAGATGGCATGCAGAGGAACGGGTAAATGATGAGAGATTAAGGCATCCTGCTGACTCGCGGGCATGGAAACATTTCTACCATCAGAACCCAGACTTTACCACTGATAGCCGTAATGTAAGGCTTGGGCTGGCATCAGATGGATTCAACCCATTCAGGTCAATAAACATAGTCCATAGCACTTAGCCAGTAGTGTTGACTCCTTACAATTTACCACCGTGGATGTGCATGAAACAAACATTTTTTATTCTCTTTGAGCTTATCGATGGCCCAAAATTCCCAGGTGACAAGATTGATATGTACATGCAGCCACTAATTGAGGAGTTGAAAGAATTGTGGAATGAGGGTGTACCAACATTTGATGCATCAACGAAACAAATATTTCAGTTGCACGTATATTTACTGTGGACAATTAGTGACTTTCTAGGATATGCGATGTTATTAGGATGGAGTATGAAAGGTGAATTTGCTTATCCTTGTTGCAATACAAAGACTAAATCCAAGAGATTGAAGCATAGGAAAAAGTCTTGCTACATGGGACATTGTCAGTTCTTACATGATGGTCACAAATTTTGAAGGGATAGAGTATCTTTTGATGGCAGTTGAGAAGTGGAAGCGAAGCCTAAAATGTTATCCAGTTTAGAAATATTGCAACAATTAGAATCAACAGGTATTTTAACTCAATATAAGAGGGATGATCTTAAGGAAAGACACAGCATAGTAGGTGAAAATGATAAGCCTGGGACCAAAACACATAATTGGAAGAAGAAGAGTACATTTTTTGAATTGCCTTATTGGAAGCAAAATCTATATTATTTGAAGAAGAGTATATTGATAGATGATCTCACACAACTGGTCGGCACAATCGTATCTCAGGCCATAGCATCCCAAGGAGGCGACACTCCATATTTGGGTAGACAGGTAAAATGAATTTATTTTGTATGGTGTTTATGCATTTTATGTTGTCTTATTATAGATGGAAATGTAGTAGCCATGCACAGTAGTTCACATAGTTACTTTGGAAAATTAGGATCACTGTTGGTTTTTCTTAAGCTATATCTAGTTTCAAATTGACTAAATTATGAGAAACCGAGATGCTATGCTTTTCAATGTGCCACATTTGGGTTGCTTTGCCTTCCAAAGCTTTTGTGTTGAAATTAGCAAGTGTTTCATTCAGCTTAAAATAAGCATGGAGTATGCTTATTCAATTAATGTGCTAACTATAAGCGATACTTTTGCTAGTGATCCTTTATTTGTGACTATTCCTTTTTGTGCATTTTAACTTCCATTTTGCAATCAATTTTGATAAACACTAACTTCTGTAGTTTCCTTTTAATTTTACATGGTGCATGACAAAGTAGTGTGTAACTTAGCTAGTCGTGTGGAAGATTCAAGTAATTCATGAAGTTTCAAATATGATGTTATGCCCCATGCAGTTGTGTCTGAACTTGGCATGATCTGAGAAATGTTTTTGGTTCTAGTATATTTGTCAATTGTCATGTAGCTAGGTTGTTTATAGTTATGTTCGTTTACGCGGAGCATAGGATGATTGTGTTTTGGAATAATTAAATGGAGCATGCCTTGGTCATTGGATAATTATGTTTAGGGTTAATTTGTGTCTTGATTATTTATGTTTCTTTTGGTTTAGCAGTTGAAGGTGGGTAATTTTTTGATTTCTTGAACTTGGTTGTAATTTTGTTCTAATAAGGATTGAAGTAAGTTTTTGAGTGTTATGCGTGGTTTTTATTTAGGTTTATCTGTTATCATTCTACAATATTGTACCTGGTTGATGTTAGGGCATTGTATGAAGGAATCAAAAACTCAGTCCAGTAATTTTGGGTTAGCTCTTTGAGCATTTGATCTTTATTGGATTTCGTCGAACTATTATATTAATGTGATCACTTGCCTCTGTTAAACAATTTCCAATTTGAAACCTTGTTGCTGGGTTTAGATTGTATTTTCCTTTGGCTTTTCTTAAGGATTACAGTTAATTTTTTGCTTCTATGTTAAGAATTGTGCCTGTTACGCTTGCTTTGAATTGATTGCGTGTTTATTTCATTGATCTGTTTATAAGTCATTCTTTTTCAGTTAAGTGTGTCCTAGAGAAAATTTTTATAGTTGTTGGTTCCCCTCCCTCTTATACTAAATGAGGAAGCATCTAACTTGGACTGCTCCTTTGAAGACTATTAGAAAAGCAGTTATTCACAACATTTTCTGGGCTAAAAAATCATCAGAGGATTTTTCTATAATAATTTGTTTAAGAAAGTATATATGGAGCAGCCTTGGAGGCCATGCAGAAAGTTTGTTAAGGAGGCATGGAAAGACCCTATGGATGCATGATTTGGCTTTGTAGCCTATTAATTTCTGCGAAGGCATGTGGAGTGCCCTATGCCAGATGCATGATTCAACTCTCTTGCTTTGCATAGAAAAGGAATATTACCAGAATACGAGGTTTTCTCTTACCCACATTCTGTATGTCAAAAACTGTTAATTCCTAAGATTACTAAGCTGGATTTTTATTAAACCACGTAAGTGTAGTCTATCACCTCTAAACGACTCTTCGTTAGTGGTAGTTTAGGGTTAATTATGTCCTCTTCGCTATATTTTCCATTTAACCCTGTACTCAATCTCATTTCAAGTATTTAAGGCTAAAGGAGTGGATTTGGAGTCAAAGAAATGATCTAAGCTGCAAGCGTGACTCGTTGAGGAACGTTCCCGGGGGCCTTGTCTTGAGAAACATGTAACTTTCTACTCGTAGATCAGAACGGAACGAATGATACACCATTGGAAACTTTTCCCAAGCTACACATGTTTACGTCTAATGAGTGTCACCAAATTCTGACTCCAAGGGCCTCAAATCAGTTGATACCAAAAGGAGCAAAAAACCGGATTACCGTTCGAACTCCCAGATTGCTGTTCGAACTATAAAAGGAAAAAGAAGGCCAAAACCAAGCTTGCCGTTCGAACGACGGAAGGGTCGTTCGAACGGCCCGAGAGCATGCATCCGAGAAAATTGCCTACAATTCGAACGCCCCTTCTAGCCGTTCGAACGATGAAGAATCCAGTTACGGGCATTCGAACGCCCCTTCAACCGTTTCGAATGGCAAGGGTAATTTTTGTCAGCTTTTAGGGTACGAACCTGGGGCCTATAAATACAACCTTTTAGTTTTTGTTTGATATAACAGAGTAGATGGGTGGCGATATTTAGGTTTTTTGTAAGTTTTTCATTTATTTAGCTTATGTTTGTTAAATTCTTGCCTAGTTGTAATTGTAATCTCTTAAATCTTAGTTTTAATACATGTCTTCCATTTCCTTGCATTAAATTCGTAGTGTCAGTTGTGTTCTTGCATTAAATTCGGATTTCTAGTATTTCTTCAATTATTTGAAAGTTGTTTCATAGATAGATGTGAATAACTAACTCTTTCATTCTTGGGATTGATTGTGAAGACCCATTGGAAGACTTGGATGAACAAAGGGGGTGAAATTTTAGGTTTTCAAGCTAAATTCTGTTTTTATTGTTCTTCGTGTTCGTCGTTCTAGAAAATATTGAAAACTTGGATGATTTACTATGTTCGGTAACGTTTATGTATGAGTCTATACTCAGCATATGCGCTGCGCGAATCGATGATATTTGTTCTCGATTCTAAAAACTCGATTTATTCTAAAAGTTGAATTTTTAAAGAACATCTCATTTTTATCGCTAGAACTTCCGAATCCGAGACTCACGACATAGTCGAAGGATTTAAGTTATAAAATCTCCCTTTGGAATTCCAAGAAAAATAATCGGTTGGATCAATTAATCTCGAGACCTTGTCGGCTTAAGTTAAAATCAAACATTATTCAAGTCGTCTAGCATTTGCATGTCAAATAGTTTAGATCACCAAACCTTTTCCAAAACAAACATATTTTTATTTTCCTTTTTAGAAGCAATTTGTTAGAATTTGGTAAGTGATTGAAAGGGTAGTTCTAGTTATTTTGGACATTGTGCATACACAGCTCCTTGTGGGACGATCTCGTACTCCAAGTTATACTACTCCACCGGCCTTCTCCAGGGTTTATCTTGAGTGCACGTGTGGCGCGAGTCAATTTTGCATACTTGAGAGACTCTCAAATGTTGAATCCTACTTTCTTAGAAATTTTAAAATTTTAAAAATCCATGTGGACTTGTTTGGAGAGGGCTTTACTGAAGAAGAGGTTGTAGTAGCTTTAAAACTCTTGATGGGGAGCCCCGGTCACGTGATTCAAATTCATCTCATAATGATATATTTAATCTCATAACTCTTAAAAGGGCTTTAATGGCTCAAAATTCCCAAAAGGCTTCCGACCGGCCCCAAACTTGATATGTAGCATGGTCTAGACACGAGTGACGTGTGGGAACTGATGGAATGGTCACGGGACTCTCGCTTTGGGATTTATCAAATTTTTTCCGTTATAGAACAACTTAAGTTAAAAAGTGCTAAGTTTCGGAGATTAACGGCTCAAAATTCCCAAACGGCCTCCGAGCAACCCCAAACTTGGTACATAGCACAGTCTAGGCATGCGAGATGTGTGGAAACTAACGAAATGGTCATGGGACTCTCGGTTTGGGAGTTTTTAATTTTTTTTTTTTGGTTATAGAACAACTTAAGGTAAAAAGTGTTAAAATTTGGAGATTAACAGCTCAAAATCTACAAACGGCCTCCGAACGACCCCAAACTTGGTATGTAGCACGGTCTAGGTAAGGATGACGTGTGGGAACTGACGGAATGGTCACAGGACTCTCGGTTTGGGAAGAGTTATCAAATTTTTTCCATTTTAGAACAACTTAAGTTATACAGGGTCAAGTTTTAGGGATTAATGGCTCAAACTCCCTAAATGGCCTACGAGCAGCCCCAAACTTGGTACGTAGCATGGGCTAGGCACGGGTGACGTGTGGGAATAGACAGCATGGTCACAAGACTCTCGGTATGCGAGTTATTAAATTTTTTTCCGTTTTAGAACAACTTAAGATAAAAAGTGTTAAGTTTTGGGGATTAACAGCTCAAAATTCCCAAATGGCCTCTGAGCTGCCCCAAACTTGGTATGTAGTAGGGTCTAGGCACACGTGACGTGTGGGAACTGACGAAATGGTAACGTGATTCTCTGTTTGGGAGTTATATAATTTTTTCCATTATGGAACAACTTAAGTTATAAAGTATTAAATTTCGGTGATTAACGGCTCAAAATCCCAAAACGGCCTCTGAACTGCCCAAACTTGGTACGTAGCATGGTCTAGGTATAGGTGACGTGTGAGAGCTAACGGAATTGTCACGGGACTCTCGGTTTGAGAGTTATCAAATTTTTTTTGTTATAGAACAACTTAAGTTAAAAAGTGTTAAGTTTCGGGAATTAATGCCTCAAAATCCCCAAACGGTCTCCGTGCGGCCCTAAACTTGGTACGTAGCACAGTCTAAGCACGGGCGACATGTGGGAACTGACGGAATGGTCACGGGACTCTCGGTTTGGGAAGAGTTATCAAATGTTTTTCATTTTAGAACAACTTAAGTTATAAAGTGTTAAGTTTCAGGGATTAATGACTCAAAATCTCTAAACGGCTTACGAGCAGCCCCAACCTTAGTACGTAGCACGGCCTAGGCATGGGCGACATGTGGGAACAGACAGAATGGTCACGAGACTCTCGGTTTGTGAGTTATGAAATTTTGTTCATTTTAGAACAACTTAAGTTATAAAGTTTTAAGTTTTGGGGATTAACGGCTCAAAATCCCCAAATGACCTCCGACTGGTCCATAACTTGGTACGCAGCACGGTCAAGGCACGGGTGACGTGTGGGAACTTACGGAATGGTCACAGAACTCTCGGTTTGGGAGTTATCAAATTTTTTTCATTTTAGAACAACTTGAGTTATAAAGTATTAAATTTCGGGGATTAATGGCTCAAAATTTCCAAACGGCCTTCGAGCAACCTCAAACTTGGTATGTAGCACGGTCTAGGCATGGGTGATGTGTGGGAACTGGCGCAATGGTCACAGGACTCTCAGTTTGGGAGTTATCAATTTTTTTTTTCCATGTTAGAATAACTTAAGTTATAAATTGTTAAGTTTCGAGGTTTAATGGCTCAAAATCTCCAAACGGCTTCTGAGCTGCCCAAAACTTGGTACGTAGCACGGTTTAGGCACTGGTGATGTGTGGGGACTGATAGAATGGTCATGAGACTCTCGGTTTGGGAGTTATCGAATTTTTTCTGTTTTGGAGCAACTTAATTTATAAAGTGTTAAATTTCGAGGATTAATGGCTCAAAATTTTCAAACAGCTTCCGAGTGGCCCCAAACTTGGTACATAGCACGGTTTGTGAACGGATGACATGTGGGAACTGATGGAATGGTCACGAGACTCTCGGTTTGGGAGTTATCTAACGTTTTCCACTTTAGAACCACATAAGTTACAAAGTGTTAAATTTTGGAGATCAATGACTCAAAATTCCCAAAAGGCCTTTGAGCTGCCCCAATCTTGGTATGTAGCACGATCTAAGCACACGGGATATGTGGGAACTGACGGAATGGTCACGTGATTCTCTGTTTGGGAGTTACATAATTTTTTCCGTTATAGAACAACTTAAGTTATAAAGTGTTAAGTTTCAGGAATTAATGGCTCAAAATCCAAAAATGGCCTCTGAGTGGTCCAAACTTGGTACGTAGCATGGTCTAGGCACATGTGACATGTGGGAGCTGACGGAAAGGTCATGGGACTCTCGGTTTTAGAGTTATCAATTTTTTTTTCATTTTAGAACAACCTAAGTTATAAAGTGTTAGGTTTCGGAGATTAACGGCTCAAAATTCCCAAACGACCTACGAGAGGCACCAAACTTGGTACGTAGTACAATCTAGGCACGGGTGACGTGTGGCAACAGACAAAATGGTCACGGGACTCTCGGTTTGGGTGTTATCAAATTTTTTTCATTTTAGAATAATTTAAGTTATAAAGTGTTATGTTTCGGGGATTAACTGCTCAAAATCTCCAAACGGCCTCTGAGCGGCCCCGAACATGGTATGTAGCACGGCTTAGCCACGAATGACGTGTGGGAATGGACAGAATGGTCACGGGACTCTCGGTTATGGAGTTATAAAATGTTTTCCATTTTAGAACAACTTAAGTTATAAAGTGTTAAGTTTCAGGGTTAAACGGCTCAAAATCCCCAAATGGCCTACGAGCAACCCCAAACTTGGTACGTAGCACAGTCTCGGCACAGGTGACGTGTGTGAGCTGACATAATGGTCACGGGACTCTTGGTTTGAGAGCTATCAAATTTTTTCCATTTTAGAATAACTTAGGTTATAAGGTGTTGAAGTTTCGGGGATTAACGGCTCGAAATCCCCAAACAGTTTCCAAGCGGCCCCAAACTTGGTACGTAGTACAGTCTAGGCACGGGTGACGTGTGGAAACTGACAGAAGGGTCACGGGACTCTCGGTTTGGGAGTTATGAAATTTTTTTCGTTTCATAATAACTTAATTTATGAGTGTTAAGTTTTGGAGAATAACGGCTCAAAATCCCCAAACGGTCTCCAAGCGGCACAAAACTTGGTACGTGGCGCAGTCTAGGCATGGGTGACGTGTGAGAACTATTGGAATGCTGACAGGACTCTCTGTTTTGGAGCTATCAATTTTTTTTTTCATTTCAGAACAACTTAAGTTATAAAGTGTTAAGTTTCAAAGATTAACAGCTCAAAATCCATGAAGGGACTACAAGCGGCCCCAAACTTGATACATAGCACAGTGTAGGCATAGGTGACGTATAGGTGCTAATGGAATGGTCATGACAGTCTTGGTTTTGGATTTATCAAATTTTATCTGTTTTAGAACAAATTAGGTTATAAAGTGTTAAGTTTCAGGAATTAACGAATCAAAATCCCCAAACGGCCTTCGAGCTAGCCCAAACTTTGTACGTAGCACAGTCTAGGCACGGGTGACGTGTGGAAACTAATGGAATGGTCACGAGACTCTCGGGTTGGGAGTTATCAAATTGTTTCTGTTTTAGAGCAACTTGAGTTATGAAATGTTAAGTTTTGAGGATTAACGGCTCAAAATCTCCAAACGGTCTCCGAGCGGCCCCAAAGTTGGTACAAAGCACGGTCTAGACACGGGTGATGTGTGGGAATTGACGAAATGGTGACGGGACTCTCGGTTTTGGAGTTATCAAATTTTTTTCATTTTAGAACAACTTAAGTTATAAAGTGTTAAGTTTTAGGGATTAATAGCTCAAAATCCCCAAACGGCCTCCGAGCGGCCCCAAACTTGGTACGTAGCATAGTCTAGGCACGGGTGAGTGTGGAAACTAACGAAATGGTCACGGGACTCTTGGGTTGGGAGTTATCAAATTTTTTCTATTTTAGAGCAACTTAAGTTATAAAATGTTAAGTTTCGAGGATTAACGGCTTAAAATCCTCAAACGGTCTCTGAGCGGCCCCAAAGTTTGTACATAGCATAGTCTAGGCATGGGTGATGTGTGGGAATTGACGGAATGGTGACGGGACTCACGGTTTTGGAGTTATCAAATTTTGTTTTATTTTAGAACAACTTAAGTTATAACGTGTTAAGTTTTAGGGATTAACGGCTTAAAATCCCCAAACGACCTACGAAAGGCCCCAAACTTAGTACGTAGTACAGTCTAGGCACGCGTGAGGTGTGGGAACTAACGAAATGGTCACGGGACTCTTGGTTTGGGAGTTATCAATTTTTTTTTTTTTCATTTTAGAACAACTTAAGTTATAAAGTGTTACGTTTCAGGGATTAACTGCTCAAAATCCCAAAACAGCCTACGAGCGGCCCCAAATATGGTACATAGCATATTCTAGGGACGAGTGACGTGTAGGAACTAACAAAATGGTCACGGGACTCTCGATTTGGGAGTTATCAAATTTTTTCTGTTTTAGAACAAGTATAGATATAAATTGTTTAGTTTTGGGGATCAACGGCTTAACATCCCAAACGATCTTTGAGCGGCTCCAAACTTGTTACGTAGCACGGTCTTGGCACAGGTGACATGTCAAAATTGACGGCACTCTCGGTTTTGGAGTTTTCAAATTTTTTCCATTTTAGAACAACCTAAGTTATGAAGTGTTAAGTTTTGGGGATTAACAGCTTAAAATTTGCAAACGGACTACGAGCGACCTCAAACTGGGTACGTAGCACGGTCTAGGTATGAGTGACGCGTGGGAACTAACAAAATGGTCATAGGACTATCAGTTTTGGAGAAATCAACTTTTTTCTGTTTTAGATCAGACTTAGGTTATAGAGTGTTAAGTTTCAGGTATTAATAGTTCAAAGTCCCCAAACAGCCTCCGAGCGGCCCCAAATTTACTACCTAGCACGGTCTAGGCATAGGTGACGTGTGGAAACTATTGAAATGAACGCGACACTCTCGGAATGGGAGTTATGAAATTTTTTCCATTTTAGGGCAACATAAGTTATAAAGAGTAAAGTTTCAGGGATTAACGGCTGAAAATCCCCAAACGGCCTACGAGCTCCCCCAAACTTAGAACATAGCACGGTCTCGGTATGGGTGACGTGTGGAGACTGACAGAATGGTCACGGGACTCTTGGTTTGGGAGTTATCAAATTTTTTCTATTTAAGAACAACTTAAGTTACAAAGTGTTAAGTTTCGGAGATTAATGGCCCAAACTTCCCAAACGGATTCCGAGCGGTCCCAAACTTGGCACATAATACGGTCTAGGAACAGGTGATGTGTGGGAGCTAATGGAATAGTCACAGGACTCTCAATTTTGGAGTTATCAATTTTTTTCGTTTTAGAACAACTTAAGTTATAAAGTGTTATGTTTCAGGGATTAACTACTCAAAATTCCAAACCGGCCTACAAGCGTCCCCAAACTTAGTACGTAACACAATCTAGGCACGGGTGACTTGTGAGAACTGACAAAATGGTCATAGAACTTTCGGTTTGGGAGTTATCAAATTTTTTTCAGTTTTAGAGCAACTTAAGTTGTAAAGTGTTAAGTTTTATGGATTAACGGCTCAAAATCCCCAAATGATCTTTAAGCGGCCCCAAACTTGGTACGTAGTATGGCCTTGGCACGGGTGACGAGTGAAAATTGACAAAACATTGACGGGACTCTCGGTTTTGGAGTTATCAATTTTTTTTCATTTTAGAACAACCTAAGTTATAAAGTGTTAAGTTTCAGGGATTAACGGCAAAAAATTAGTAAACGGACTACGAGCGGCCCCAAACTTGATACGTCACACGGTCTTGGCATTAGTGACGTGTGGGAACTGAAGGAATGGTCACTAGACTCTCGGTTTGGGAGCTATCATATTTTTTCCATTTTAGAACAACTTAAGTTACAAAGTGTTAGGTTTTGGAGATTAATGGCTCAAAATTTGCAAACGGCCTCCGAGCGGCCCCAAATATGGTATTTAGCACAGTCTAGGCACTGGTGACGTTTAGGAACTAATGGAATGGTCACGGGACGCCCAATTTGAGAGTTATCTAATTTTTTCCGTTATAGATCAACTTAAGTTATAAAGTGTTATGTTTCGGGGATTAACGGCTCAAAATCCACGAACGGCCTCTGAGCGGCCCCAACTTTGGTTCGTAGCACGGTCTATGCACGAGTGATGTGTAAGAACCAACGGAATGGTCACGGGACTCTCGGTTTTGGAGTTATCAAATTTTTTCCGTTTTAAAACAACTTAAGTTATAAAGTGTTAAGTTTACGGGATTAACGGCTCAAAATCCCCAAACGATCGCTGAGCGGCCCAAAACTTGGTACATAGTATGGTCTAGGCACGGGTGACGTGTGAAAACTGATGGAATGTTGATGGGACTCCCAAATTTGGAGTTATCAATTTTTTTTTTCCATTTTATAACAACTTAGTTTATAAAGTGTTAAGTTTTAGCGATTAACGACTCAAAATCTCCAAACGGCCTTTGAATGGCCCCAAACTTAGTACGTAGCATGGTCTAGGCACGAGTGACGTGCAGGAACTAACGAAATGGTCGCGAGACACTCGGTTTGGGAGTTATCAATTTTTTTTCATTTTAGAACAACTTAAGTTATAAAGTGTCAAGTTTCGGGGATTAACGGCTCACAATTCCCAAACGATCTCTGAGCGGCCCTAAACTTGGTACGTAACACGGTCTAGGAACGGGTGACGTGTGGGAACTAACGAAATGGGAGCAGGACTCTCGGTTTTGGAGTTATCAATTTTTTTTCATTTTAGAACAACTTAAGTTATAAAGGGTTACTTTTCAGGGATTAACTACTCAAAATCCCAAAACGGCTTATGAGCAGCCCCAAACTTGGTACGTAGCGCGATCTAGGCATGGGTGACGTGTAGCAACTGATAAAATGCTCACAACACTCTCGGTTTGCGAGTTATCAAATTTTTTCTATTTTAGAGCAACTTAAGTTGTAAGCTATTAAGTTTTGGGAATTAACGGCTCAAAATTCCCAAACGATCTTTGAGTGGCCCCAAACTTGATACGTAGCACGAACTTGGCATGGTTGACGTGTGAAACTTTACAGAATGTTGATGAGACTCTCGGTTTTGAAGTTATCAAATGTTTTCTATTTTAGAACAACTTAAGTTATAAAGTGTTAAGTTTCAGGGATTTACTACTTAAAATCCTGAAACGGACTACGAGCGGTCCAAAACATGGTACGTAGGACGGTCTAAGTATGGGTGACGTGTGGGAACTGACAGAATGGTCACGGGACTCTCGGTTCGGGAGTTATCAAATTTTTTTAATTTTAGAACAACTTAAGTTATAAAGTGTTAAGTTTCGGGAATTAAGGACTCAAAATCCCCAAACTTGGTACATAGCACGGCCTAGGCAAGGGTAATGTGTAGGGAATGACGAAATGGTCACGGGACTCTCGGTTTGGAAGTTATCAAACTTTTTTCCTTTTGAGAACAACTTAAGTTACAAAGTGTTAAGTTTCAGAGATTAATGGCTCAAACTTCCCAAACGGCCTCCGAGCGGCCCCAAATATGGTATGTAGCACGGTCTAACTATGGGTGACGTGTGGCAACTGACGGAATGGTCACGAGACTCTCGGTTTGGGAGTCATCTTATTTTTTTCATTTTAGAACAACTTAAGTTACAAAGTGTTAGGTTTCGGAGATTAACGACTCAAAATTTCCAAACAGCCTCTCAGCGGCCCCAAACAAGGTATTTCGCACAGTCTAGGCACCAGTGATGTGTAGGAACTGACGGAATGGTGACGGCACTCAGTTTGGGAATTATCTAAATTTTTCCATTATAGAATAACGTAAGTTATAAAGTGTTATGTTTCGTGGATTAACGGCTCAAAATCTTCAAATAGCCTCCGGGCAGCCCCAACTTTGGTTCGTAGCACGGTCTACGCACGGGTGACGTGTGAGAATTGACGGAATGGTCACAGAATTCTTAGTTTTGGAGTTATCAATTTTTTTACGTTTTAGAACAACTTAAGTTATAAAGGGTTATGTTTTGGGGATTAACGGCTCAAAATTCCCAAATGATCTCTGAGTGGCCGCAAACTTGGTACGTAGTACGGTCTAGGTACGGGTGACATGTGAAAACAAACGGAATGTTGACGGTACTCCCAGTTTTGGAGTTATCAAATTTTTTTCATTTTAGAACAAATTTAGTTATAAAGTGTTAAGTGTCGGGAATTAGAGGCTCAAAATCCCCAAACGGCCTCTGAGCAGCCCCAAACTTGGTACGTAGCACGTTTCTAGGCATGGGTGCAGTGTGGAACTAACGGAATGGTCACATGACCCTTGGTTTGGGGGTTATTAATTTTTTTTCTATTTTAGAACAACTTAGGTTATAAAGTATTAGGTTTCAGAGATTAACTAGTCAAAATCCCCAAACGACCTACGAGCAGCCCCAAACTTGGTACGTAGCACGGTCTAGGCAGGGGTGACGTGTGGCAACTGACAGAATGGTCACGGGACTCTCGATTTGGGAGTTATCAAATTTTTTCAATTTTAGAACAACTTAAGTTATAAAGTGTTAAGTTTCGGGGATTAAGGGCTCAAAATCTCCAAACAGCCTCCGAGCCGCCCCAAATTTGGTACGTAGCACAGTCTAAGCACCGGTAACGTGTAGGGCTGATGGAATGGTCACGGGACTCTCGATTTGGGAGTTATCAAATTTTTTCTATTTAAGAACAACTTAAGTTACAAAGTATTAAGTTTCGGGGATTAATGGCCCAAACTTCCCAAACGGATTTGGAGCGGTCCCAAACTTTGAACGTAGTACGGTCTAGGAACGGGTGACGTGTGGGAACTAATGGAATAGTCACGGGACTCTCGGTTTTGGAGTTATCAATTTTTTTTCATTTTAGAACAACTTGAGTTATAAAGTGTTATGTTTCGGAGATTAACTGCTCAAAATTCCAAAACGGCCTACAAGCGTCCCCAAACTTAGTACGTAGCACAATCTAGGCACGAGTTACTTGTGAGAACTGACAAAATGGTCATGGAACTCTCGGTTTGGGAGTTATCAAATTTTTTTCAGTTTTAGTGCAACTTAAGTTGTAAAGTGTTAAGTTTTGTGGATTAACGGCTTAAAATCCCCAAATGATCTCTGAGCGGCGCCAAACTTGGTACGTAGTATGACCTTGGCACGGGTGACGTGTGAAAATTGACAAAAAGTTGATGGGACTCTCGGTTTTGGAGTTATCAAATTTTTTCCATTTTAGAACAACCTAAGTTATAAAGTGTTAAGTTTCAGGAATTAACAGCTCAAAATCAGTAAACGGACTACGAGCGGCTCCAAACTTGGTACGTCACACGGTCTTGGTATCGGTGACTTGTAGGAACTCACGGAATGGTCATGAGACTCTCGGTTTGGGAGCTATCATATTTTTTTCATTTTAGAATAACTTAGGTTACAAAGTGTTAGATTTCGGAAATTAACCGCTCAAAATTCTCAAACGGCCTCCGAGTCATCCCAAATATGGTATTTAGCACGGTTTAGGCACTGGTGACGTGTATAAACTGACGGAATGGTCACGGGACGCTCAATTTGAGAGTTATCTAATTTTTTCCGTTATAGATCAACTTAAGTTATAAAGTGTTATGTTTCGGGGATTAACGGCTCAAAATTCACGAACGACCTCCGAGTAGCCCCAACTTTGGTTCGTGGCATGGTTTACGTATGGGTGATGTGTAAGAACTAACGGAATGGTCACGGGACTCTTGGTTTTGGAGTTATCAAATTTTTTCCATTTTAAAACAACTTAAGTTATAAAGTGTTAAGTTTTGGGGATTAACGGCTCAAAATCCCCAAACGATCTCTGAGCGGCCCCAAACTTGGTACGTAGGATGGTCTAGGCACGGGTGATGTGTGGAAACTGATGGAACGTTGACGGGACTCCCGAATTTGGAGTTATCAATTTTTTTTCCATTTTAGAACAACTTAGTTTATAAAGTGTTAAGTTTTGGCAATTAACGGTTCAAAATCTCCAAACGGCCTTTGAGCGGCCTCAAACTTAGTACATAGCACGGTCTAGGCACGAGTGACGTGCAGAAACTAACGAAATGGTTGTGGGACTCTCGGTTTGGGAGTTATCAATTTTTTTCCATTTTATAACAACTTAAGTTATAAAGTGTCAAGTTTCGGGGATTAACGGCTCACAATCCCCAAACGATCTCTGAGCGGCCCTAAAGGGTTATCAATTTTTTTTCCATTTTAGAATAACTTAAGTTGTAAAGGGTTAGGTTTCGGGGATTAACTGCTCAAAATCTCAAAACGGCTTATGAGCGGCCCCAAACTTGGTACGTAGTACGATCTAGGCACGGGTGACGTGTGGCAACTGATAAAATGGTCACAACACTCTCGGTTTGCGAGTTATCAAAAAAATTTTTTTTAGAGCAACTTAAGTTGTAAGCTGTTAAGTTTTGGAGATTAACGACTCAAAATTCCCAAACGATCTTTAAATGGCCCCAAACTTGGTATGTAGCACGGTCTCGGCATGGTTGACGTGTGAAAATTTACAGAATGTTAACGGGACTCTCGGTTTTGAAGTTATCAAATGTTTTTCATTTTAGAACAACTAAGTTATAAAGTGTTAAGTTTCAGGGATTTATGGCTTAAAATCCTGAAACGGACTACAAGCGGTCCCAAACTTAGTACGTAGCACGGTCTAGGCATGGGTGACGTGTGGTAACTGACAGAATGGTCACAGGACTCTCGGTTTGGGAGTTATCAAATTTTTTCAATTTTAGAACAACTTAAGTTATAAAGTGTTAAATTTTGGGGATTCAGGATTCAAAATCTCCAAACGGCATCTGAGCGGCCCCAAACTTGGTATATAGCACGGCCTAGGCAAGGGTCATGTGTAGGGCTGACGAAATGGTCACGGGACTCTCGATTTGGGAGTTATCAAACTTTTTTCTGTTTGAGAACAACTTAAGTTACAAAGTGTTAAGTTTTGGAGATTAATGGCTCAAACTTCCCAAACAGACTCCGAGCCACCCCAAATATGGTATATAGCACGGTCTAGCCATGGGTGACGTGTGGCAGCTGACGGAATGGTCACGAGACTCTTGGTTTGGGAGTCATCTTATTTTTTCTATTTTAGAACAACATAAGTTACAAAGTGTTAGGTTTTGGAGATTAACGGCTCAAAATTTCCAAACGGCCTTCGAGCTGCCCCAAACATTGTATTTAGCACAGTATAGGCACCAGTGATGTATAGGAACTGACGGAATGGTGACAGTACTCTCAGTTTAGGAGTTATCTAAAATTTTCCATTATAGAATAACTTAAGTTATAAAGTGTTATATTTCGTGGATTAACGGCTCAAAATCTTCAAAAGGCCTCTGAGCAGCCCCAACTTTGGTTCGTAGCACGGTCTACGCACGGATGACGTGTGGGAATTGACGGAATGGTCACGGAATTCTTAATTTTGGAGTTATCAAATTTTTTACGTTTTAGAACAACTTAAGTTATAAAGGGTTATGTTTTGGGGATTAACGGCTCAAAATCCCCAAATGATCTCTGAGTGACCGCAAACTTGGTACATAGCACGGTCTAGGTACGGGTGACATGTGAAAACAAACAAAATGTTGACAGCACTCCCAGTTTTGGAGTTATCAATTTGTTTTTTCATTTTAGAACAAATTGGGTTATAAAGTGTTAAGTGTCAGGAATTAAAGGCTCAAAATCCCCAACGGCCTCCGAGCAACCCCAAACTTGGTACGTAGCACGTTCTAGGCATAGATGCAGTGTGGAACTAACGGAATGGTCATAAGACTCTCGGTTTGGGGGTTATCAATTTTTTTCTATTAGAACAACTTAGGTTATAAAGTGTTAGGTTCCGGAGATTAACTGGTCAAAATCCCCAAACGGCCTACGAGCAGCCCCAAACTTGGTACGTAGCATGGTCTAGGTAGGAGTGACGTATGGCAACTGACAGAATAGTCACAGGACTCTCGGAATGCGAGTTTTCAAATTTTTTCCGTTTTAGAACAACTCAAGTTGTAAAGTGTAAAGTTTTGGAGATTAACGGCTCAAAATCCCCAAACAATCTTTGAGCGGCCTTAAACATGGTACGTAAACACGGTCTAGGAATGGGTGACATGTGGGAACTAACGTAATGGTCACATGACTCTCGGTTTGGGAGTTATAAATTTTTTTCTATTTTAGAACAACTTAAGTTATAGAGTGTTATGCTTCGGGGATTAACTGTTTAAAATCCCAAAACGGCCTATGAGCAGCCCTAAACTTGGTACATACCACGATCTTGGCACGGGTGACATGTGGCAAATGAAAAAATGTTCATGGGGCTATCGGTTTGGGAGTTATCAAATTTATTCTGTTTTAGAGCAACTTAAGTTTTGAAAATTAACGGCTCAAAATTCGCAAACGATCTCTGAGCGGCACCAAACATGGTACATAGCATGATCTTGGCACGGGTGATGTTTGGTAATTGACGAAATAATGACAGAATTCTCAGTTTTGGAGTTATCAAATTTTTTCCATTGTAGAACAACTTAAGTTATAAAGTGTTAAGTTTCAGGGATTAACGGCTCAAAATCCACAAACGGATTACGAGTGGCCCCAAACTTGGTATGTAGCACGGTCTAGGCAGGGGTGACGTGCAGGAACTAACGGAATGGTTACAAGACTCTCGGTTTAGGAGTTATCTTATTTTTTCCATTTTAGACCAACTTAAGTTACAAAGAGTTAGGTTTCGGAGATTAACGGCTCAAAATTTCCAAACGGCCTCCATGTGGCCCCAAACATGGTATTTAGTACGGTCTAAGCACCGGTGACGTGTAGGAACTGACAGAATGGTCACGAGAGTCTCGGTTTGAGAGTTATCTAATTTTTTCCGCTATAGGACAACTTAAGTTATAAAGTGTTATGTTTTGGGGACTAACGGCTCAAAATCCCCAAACGGCCTCCGAGCGACCCCAACTTTGGTTCGTAGTACAGTCCAGGCACAGGTGATGTGTGAAAAGTGACAAAATGGCCACAGGACTCTCGATTTTGCAGTTATCAAATATTTTTCATTTTAGAACAACTTAAGTTACAAAGTATTAAGTTTTGGTGATTCACAGCTCAAAATCCCCAAATGATCTCTGAGCGGTTCCAAACTTGACACGTAGCACGATCTAGGCACGGGAAACGTGTGGAAATTGACGGAATGTTGACGGGACTCTCGGTTTTAGAGTTATTAAATTTTTTTCATTTTACAACAACTTAGGTTATAAAGTGTAAGTTTTGGAGATTAATGGCTCAAAATGCCCAAACGGCCTCCGAGCGGCCCCAAACTTAGTACGTAGCACGGTCTAGCACGGATGACATGTGGGAACCAATGGAATGGTCACGGGACTCTCGGTTTGGGAGTATTCAATTTTTTTCCATTTTAGAACAACTTAAGTTATAAAGTATTATGTTTCGTGGATTAACTGCTCGAAATCTCTAAACGGCCTACGAGTGGTTCCAAACTAGTTACATAGCTTGGTCTAGGCAAAGTTAACGTGTGGCAACTGACAGAGTGGTCGCGAGACTCTCGGTTTGAGAGTTATCAATTTTTTTCCGTTTTAGAACAACTGAAGTTATAAAGTGCCAAGTTTTGGGGACTAACGGCTCAAAATTCCCAAACGATCTCTGAGCGCCCCTAAATTTGGTACGTAGCACTGTCTCGGCATGGGTGACGTGTGAAAATTGACAGAATGTTGACGGGACTATCGGTTTTGGAGTTATCAAATTTTTTCTATTTTAGAATAACCTAAGTTATAAAGTATTAAGTTTCAGGTATTAACGGCTCAAAATTCGCAAACTGCTTACGAGCAGCCCAAAATTTGGTACGTAGCACGGTTTAGGCACGAGTTACGTATAGTAACTGACAGAATGGTCACGAGACTCTGAATTTGGGAGTTATCAAATGTTTTCTGTTTTAGAACAACTTAAGTTATAAAGTTTTACGTTTCGGGGATTAACGGCTTACAATCCCCAAACAGCTTCCAAGCGGCCCCAAACTTGGTTCTTAGCACGGTCTTAGCATGGGTGACGTGTAGAAACTAACAGAATGGTCACGGGACTCTCGATTTTTGAATTATTAAATTTTTTCCATTTTGGAACAACTTAACTTATAAAGTGTAAAGTTTCTGGGATTAACAGCTCGAAATCCCCAAAAGGCATATAAACGGCCACAAACTTGGTACAAAGCACGGTCTAGGCACGGGTGAAGTGTGAGAACTGACGAAATGGTCACGGGACTCTCAGTTTGGGAATTATCAAATTTTTTTTGTTTTAAAACAACTTAAATTATAAAGTTTTAAGTTTCGGAGATTAACGGCTCGAAATCCCTAAACGGCCTCTAAGCGGCCCCAAACTTGGTACGTAGCACGGTCTAGGCATGGTTGACATGAAGGAACTAATGGAGTGGTCATGGGACTCTCGGTTTCGAAGTTATCAAATTTTTTCTGTTTAGAATAACTTAATTTTTGAAGTGTTAAGTTTCAAGGATTAATGATTCAAAATCTCCAAACGGCCTCCGAGTGGCCCCAAACTTGGTATGTATCACGATCTAAGCACGGGTGACGTGTGATAACTAACAAAATGGTCAAGGGACTCTCGGTTTGGTGGTTATCAAATTTTTTCCATTTTAGAACAACTTAAGTGATAAAGTATTATGTTTCTGAGATTAACAGCTCAAAATTCCGAAACGGCCTCCGAGCGGCCCGAAACATGCTACGCAGTACGGTCCAGGGACGGGTGACATGCAAGAGCTGACGGAATGGTCGCGGGACTCTCGATTTTGGAGTTATTAATTTTTTTCCATTTTAGAACAACTTAAGTTATAAAGTGTTATGTTTCAGGGATTAATGGCTCAAAATTCCGAAACGGCCTTTGAGCATCCCCAAACGTGGTACATAGCACGGGTGATGTGTGAGAACTAACGGAATGATCACGGGATTATCGGTTTAGGAGTTATCAAATTCTTTTCATTTTAGAACATCTTAAGTTATAAAGTGTTAGGTTTCGGGGATTAACTACTCAAAATCTCCAAATGGCCTCCGAGCAGCCCCAAACTTGGTATGTAGCACGGTCTAGCACAGATGATGTGTGGGAACTAATGGAAAGGTCACGGGACTCTCGGTTTGGGAGTTATCAATTTTTTTTTGTTTTAGAACAACTTAAGTTATAAAGTGTTATGTTTCGGGGATTAACAACTCAAAATCCCCAAATGGCCTAGAGTGGCCCCAAACTTGGGACGTAACACGGTTTAGGCACGGGTGACGTATGGCAACTAATAGAGTGGTCACGGGACTCTCAGTTTGGGAGTTATCAATTTTTTGTCGTTTTAGAACAACTTAAGTTATAAAATGTTATGTTTCAAGAATTAACAACTCGAAATCCCCAAATGGCCTAGGGCGGCCCCAAACTTGGGACGTAGCACGGTCTAGGCACGGGTGACGTATGACAATTAACAGAGTGGTCGCGGGACTCTCAATTTGGGAGTTATCAATTTTTTACGGTTTTAGAACAACTTAAGTTATAAAGTGTCAAGTTTTGGGGACTAACGGCTGAAAATCCCCAAACGATCTCTCAACGGCCCTAAACTTGGTACGTAACACGGTCTCGACATGGGTGATGTATGGAAATTGACAGAATGTTGACGGGAGTCTCGGTTTTGGTGTTATCAAATTTTTTTCATTTTAGAATAACCTAAGTTATAAAGTGTTAAGCTTCAAGGATTAACGACTCAAAATCCGCAAACGGCCTGCGAGCAGCCCAAAACTTGGTACGTAGCACGGTTTAGGCACGGGTTACGTATAAGAACTAACAGAATGGTCACGAGACTCTCGGTTTGGGAGTTATTAAATGTTTTTCATTTTAGAATAACTTAAGTTAGAAAGTTTTACATTTTGGGTATTACCGGTTCAAAATCCCCAAACGGCCTCCGAGTGGCCCTAAACTTGTTTCGTAGCATGGTCTTGGTACAAGTGACGTGTAGGAACTGACGGAATGGTCACGGGACTCTCGGTTTTTGAGTAATTAAATTTTTTTTATTTTAGAACAACTTAACTTATAAAGTGTAAAGTTTCTGGGATTAACAGCTCGAAATCCCCAAACGACCTACGAGCTGCAACAAACTTGGTACGAAGCACGGTCTAGGCACGGGTGACATGTGGGAACTGACGGAATGGTCACAAGACTCTCAGTTTGGGAATTATCAAATTTTTTCCGTTTTAGAACAACTTAATTTATAAAGTTTTAAGTTTTAGGGATTAACGGCTCAAAATTCCGAAATAGCTTCTGAGTGGCCCCAAACTTGGTACATAACACGGTTTAGGCACAGTTGACATGTAGGACCTAACGGGGTGGTCGCAAGACTCTCAGTTTTGGAGTTATCAAAATTTTTCCATTTAGAACAACTTAATTTTTGAAGTGTTAAGTTTCAAGGATTAATGATTCCAAATCCCCAAACGACCTCTGAGCGGCCCCAAACTTGGTACGTTGCACAATTTTGGCATGGGTGACGTGTGGGAACTGACAGAATGGTACGGGACTTACGGTTTTGGAGTTATCTAAATTTTTTCATTCTAGAACAACTTAAGTTATAAAGTGTAAAGTTTCAGGGATTAAAGGCCCGCAATCCCCAAACGGCCTACGAGCGGCTACAAACTTGCTACAAAGCACGCTCTGCGCACGGGTGACGGGTGAGAACTGACGGAATGGTCACGAGACTCTTAGTTTGGGAGTTATCAAATTTTTTCTGTTTTAGAACAACTTAAATGATAAAGTGTTATGTTTCAAGGATTAACGGCTTAAAATTCCCAAATGGCCTCCGAGAGGCCCCAAACTTAGTACGTAGCACGGTTTAAACACGAGTGATATATGGAAACTAACGAAATGGTCACGAGACCCTCGATTTCGGAGTTATCAAATTTTTTTCCTTTAAAAAAACTTAATTTATAAAGTGTTAAGTTTTGGGAATTAATGATTCTAAATCCCCAAACGGCCTCTAAGCATCCTTAAACTTGGTACGTAGCACGGGTGGCGTGTGGAAATTGACGGAATGCTCACGGGGACTCTCGGTTTTGGAGTTATCAAATTTTTTTTTATTTTAGAACAAGTTAAATTAAAAAGATTTAAGTTTCAAGGTATAATGGCTCAAAATTTCCAAACGGCGTACGAGCGGACCGAAACTTGGTACATAGCACGGTTTAGGCATGGGTTACGTGTGGGAACTGACAGAATGGTCCCAAGACTCTCGATTTGGGAGTTATCAAATGTTTTCTATTTTAGAACAACTTAAGTTATAAAGTTTTACGTTTCGGGGATTAACAGCTCAAAATCCCCAAACGGCCTCTGAGCGGCCCCCAACTTGGTACGTAGCACGTTACAGGCACGGGTGACGTGTAAGAACTAACGGAATAGTCACGAGACTCTCGTTTTGGGTGTTATCAATTTTTTTCATTTTAGAACAACTTAAGTTATAAAGTGTAATGTTTCGGGGATTATTGGATTGAAATTTTCAAATGACCTTTGAGCATCCCCAAACATGCTACGTAGCACGGGTGACGTGTGGGAAATAACAGAATGGTTATGGGACTCTTGGTTTGGGAGTTATTAAATTTTTTCTGTTTTAAAACAACTTAAGTTATCAAGTGTTAAATTTCCGACATTAATGGCTCAAAATCTCCAAACGGCCTACGAGAGGCCCCAAACATGGAACGTAGCATGGTCTAGGCACGGGTGAATTATGGGAATTGACAGAATGGTCACGAGACTCTCAGTTTAGGAGTTATCAAATTTTTTCCGTTCTTGAACAACATATGTTATAAAGTGTTATGTTTCAAGGATTAACGGCTCGAAATCCCCAAATGGCCTTCCAGCAGCCCCAAAATTGGCACCAGCACAGTTTAGGCACGAGTGACGTGTGGGAACTGATAGAATGGTCACGGGACTCTTGGTTTTGGGAGTTATCAAATTTTTTCCGTTTTAGAACAAGTGAAGTTAAAAAGGGTTATGTTTCAGGGTTTAACGGCTCAAAATCCCCGAACGTTCTTCGAGAGGCCCCAAACTTGGTACGTAGCACGATCTAGGCTCGGGTAAAGTGTGTGAACTGACAAAATGGTCATGGGACTCTCGGTTTGGGAGTTATCAAATTTTTTTGTTTTTTGAGAAACTTAAGTTTTAAAGTGTTAAGTTTTGGGGATAAACGGCTAAAAATCCCCAAAAGGCCCATGAGCGGTGCCAAACTTGGTACTAGGACGGTCTAGGCATGGGTGACGTGTGAGAACTGATAGAATGGTCACGGGACTCTTTGTTTTGGGAGTTATCAAATTTTTTTCGTTTTAAAACAAGTTAGGTTAAAAAGGTTATGTTTCGGGGTTTAACGGCCCAAAATCCCATAACGGCCTTTGAGTAGCCCCAAACTTAATAAGTAGCGTAGTCTTGGCACGGCTAACGTGTGAGAATTGATAGAATAGTCACGGGACTCTCGGTTTTAGAGTTATCAAATTGTTTTCATTTTATAACAACTGAAGTTATAAAGTGTTGAGTTTCAGGGATAAACGGCTCAAAATCTCCAAATGGACTACGAACAGGCCCAAACATGGTACGTAGTACGGTTTAGGCATAGGTGACGTATAGGAACTGACGGAATGGTCATGGGACTCTCGGTTCTGGAGTTATCAAATTGTTTCCATTTTAGAACAACTTCAGTTATAAAGTGTTAAATTTCGGAGATTAACAGCTCAAAATTCCCAAATGGCCTCCGAGCAGCCCCAAACTTGGTATGTAGCACGATCTAGACACAAGTGACTTGTGGAAATTTACGGAATGGTCACGAGACTTTTGGGTTGGGAGTTATCAAATTTTTTTCGTTTTAAAGCAACTTAAGTTATAAAGTGTTAAGTTTCAGAGATTATTGGCTCAAAATCCGCAAACAGCCTATGAGCGGCCGTAAACTTGAATCATAGCACGGTCTAGGTATGGGTAATGTGTGAGAACTGACAAAATGGTCACAGGACTCTCGGTTTGGGAGTTATCAAATTGTTTCACGTTTAGAACAACTTAAGTTATAAAGTGTTAAGTTTCAAGGAATAAGGGCTCAAAGTCCCCAAATGGCCTCTATGCGGCCCCAAACTTAGTACGTAGCACAGTCAAGGCACGGGTAAAGTGTAAGAACTGATGGAAAGGTTATGGTGCTCTCCGTTGGGGAGTTATCAACTTGTTTCGGTTTTAAAACAACTTAAGTTATAAAGCGTTAAGTTTCGGGGATCAATGACTCAAAATTCCCAAACGGCCTCTGAGTGGCCCCAAACATAGTATGTAGCACGGTCTAGGCACGGTGATGTGTGGGAACTAATGGAAAGGTAATGAGACTCTCGATTTAGGAGTTCACTAATTGTTTCCATTTTAGAACAACTTAAGTTACAAAGTGTTAAGTTTTGGAGATTAACGTCTCAAAATTCCGAAACAGCCGCCAAGTGGCCCAAAACTTCATATTTAGCACGGTCTTGGCACACATGACGTGTGGGAACTGATGGAATGGCCATGGGACTCTCGATTTGGGAGTTATCTAATTTTTTCCGTTAGAGAATAGCTTAAGTTATAAATCTTTAAGTTTCAAAGACTAACGGCTCAAAATTTCCAAACGGCTCCCGAGCGGTCCCAAACTTGGTACGTAGTACGGTCTATGCATGGGTGATGTGTGAAAACTGATGGAATGGCAATAGGACTCTCAGTTTTTGAGTTATCAAATTTTTTCCGTTTTAGAACAAATTAAGTTAAAAAGATTTAAGTTTCAAGGATTAAGGGCTCAAAATCTCCAAACGGTCTACGAGCGGCCCAAAACTTAGTACGTAGCATGGTTTAGGCACGGGTGAAGTGTGGGAACTGACAAAATGGTCAGGGAACTATCGGTCTGGTGGTTATCAAATTTTTTCCGTTTTAGAACAACTTAAGTGATAAAGTGTTATGTTTCGGAGATCAACAGCTCAAAATTCTCAAAAGTTTGGGAACTGATGGAATGGCCATGGGACTCTCGGTTTGGGAGTTATCTAATTTTTTCCGTTAGAGAATAGCGTAAGTTATAAATCTTTAAGTTTCGAAGACTAACGGCTCAAAATTCCCAAACGGCTCCCGAGCGGTCCCAAACTTGGTACGTAGTACAGTCTATGCATGGGTGACGTGTGAAAACTGATGGAATGGCAATAGGACTCTCAGTTTTTGAGTTATCAAATTTTTTCCGTTTTAGAACAAATTAAGTTAAAAAGATTTAAGTTTCAAGGATTAAGGGCTCAAAATCTCCAAACGGTCTACGAGCGGCCCAAAACTTAGTACGTAGCATGGTTTAGGCACGGGTGAAGTGTGGGAACTGACAAAATGGTCAGGGAACTATCGGTCTGGTGGTTATCAAATTTTTCCCGTTTTAGAACAACTTAAGTGATAAAGTGTTATGTTTCAGAGATCAAC
>CM065384.1:37500-70000 GCA_033060915.1 Euryodendron excelsum | reverse complement strand
TAAGGATCAAACCAGAGAGATCTCGAATGTATGATTCTAATCATGTAGATTATGTTATGCTAATCAGATCAGAATTTTTAGTATTATGCGTATACACTATAGCCAAATCGTGAAAAATTCCACAGTCCCCAACAGGTTCGCAGCACGGTTTAGGCATGGGTGACATATGGGAACTAACGGAATGGTCACGGGACTCTCGGTCTTGGAGTTTTTTTTTATTTATTTTAGAGCAACTTAGTTATAAAGTGTTAAGTTTTAGAGATTAATGGCTCAAAATTTTCAAACAACCTATATCAAATTTTTTCGGTTTTAGAACAACTAAATTTATAAAGTGTTAAGTTTCGGAGATTAATGGCTCAAAATTTCCAAACAGCCCCCGGGCGGCCTCTAACTTGGTATGTCGCACATTATAGGCATGGCTCACTTGTGGGAACTAACGGAATAGTCACGGGACACTTGGTTTGGAAATTATCAAATTTTTTCCGTTATAGAACAATTTAAGTTATAAACTATTAAGTTTCGGGGATTAACAGCTCAAAATTTCTAAACAGCCTCCGAGTAGCCCCAAACTTGGTACGTCGCATGGGCTAGGCACGAGTGACTTGTCGGAACTGATGGGCTGGTCACAGGACTTTTGGTTTGGGAGCTATTAAATTTTTTTCCGTTTTAGAACAACTTAAGATATAAAGTGGTAAGTTTCGGGGATTAACGGCTCAAAATTCCCAATTAGTCTCCAAGCGGCCCCAAACTTTGTACTAGCACGATCTACGTGCGGGTGATGTGTGGGAACTGACAGAATGCTCATGGGACTTTCGGTTTTGGAGTTATAAATTTTTTTCCGTTTTAGAACAACTTAAGTTATAAAGTGTTAAGTTTTGGGGATTAACGGCTCAAAATCCCTAAACGGCCTACAAGCGGCCGCAAACTTGCTACGTAGCACGGTCTCAGCACTGGTGACGTGTGGGAACAGATAGAATGGTCACGGGACTCTCGGCTTGGGAGTTATCAAATTTTTTCTATTTTAGAACAACTTAGGTTATAAAGTGTTATGTTTCAGGAATTTACGGCTCAAAATTCTCGAACGGCCTCCGAGTGGCCCCAAACTTAGTACGTAGCACAGTTTAGGCACGTTTGACGTGTGAGAACTGACGGAATGGTCACAGGATTCTCGGTTTTGGTGTCACCAAATTTTTTTCATTTTAGAACAAGTTAAGTTAAAAAGATTTAAGTTGCAGGGTTTAACTGCTTAAAATCCCGAAACGGTCTACAAGAGGCCTTAAACTTCGTACATAACGCGATCTGAGTACGAGTGAAGTGTGGGAACTGACAAAATGGTTACGGGACTCTCGATTTTGGAGTTACCAAACTTTTTCCATTTTAGAGCAATTTAAGTTATAAAGTGTTATGTTTCGGGGATTAACGCCTCAGAATCCCCAAACGGCCTTTGAGCGTCCCTAAACTTGGTATGTAACACAGGTGACGAGTGGGGACTAACGAAATGGTCACGGGACTCTCGGTTTCGGAGTTATCAAATTTTTTTTTGTTTTAAAACAATTTAAGTTATAAAGTGTTATGTTTCGAAGATTAACGGCTCAAAATTTTCAAATTTTGTACGTAGAACTCTCTAGGTACGAGTGACATGTCAGAACTAACAGAATGGTTACGAGACTCTCGATTTGGGGGTTATCAAATTTTTTCCCTTTTAGAACAACTTAAGTTATAAAGTGTCAGCTTTCAGGGATAAATGACTCAAAATTCCCAAACGGCCTCCGAGCAGCCCTAAACTTGGTATGTAGAACGGTCTAAGTCTGAGTAAAGTGTGGGAACTGACGGAATGGTTATGAGACTCTTGATTTGGGAGTTATTAAATTTTTTTCGTTTTAGAACAACTTAAGTTATAAAATGTTAATTTTCAGGGACTAATAGCTCAAAATTCCCAAACAGTGTACGAGCGGCCCTAAACTTAGTACGTAGAACGGTCTAGGCACGGGTGACGTGTGGGAATAGATAGAATGGTCACGAGAATCTTGGCTTGGGTGTTATCAAATTTTTTTTATTTTAGAACAACTTAGATTATAAAGTGTTATGTTTCAGGGATTAACGGCTCAAAATCCTCAAACGGCCTCTAAGCGGCCCCAAACTTAGTATGTAGGATGGTCTAGGCACGTTTGACGTGTGAGAACTGACAGAATGGTCACGGGACTCTCAGTTTTGGTGTCACCAAATTTTTTACGTTTTAGAACAAGTTAGGTTAAAAAGATTTAAGTTTCAAGGTTTAACAGCTCAAAATCCCCAAACGATCTACAAGCAGCCCTAAACTTTGTACATAACACAGTCAGTGTACTGGTGAAGTGTGGGAACTGACAAAATGGTCACGAGACTCTCGGTTTTGGAGTTATCAAACCTGTTCCATTTTAGAACAACTTAAGTTATAAAGTGTTATGTTTCGGGAATTAGCGACTCAAAATCTCCAAATGGCTTCCGAGCGTCCCCAAACTTGGTACGTAACACAGGTGACGAGTGCAAACTAACGGAATGGTCACGGAACTCTCGATTTAAGAGTTATCAAATTTTTTCGTTTTAAAATAATTTAAGCTATAAAGTGTTATGTTTCGAACATTAACGGCTCAAAATTACCAAACGGCCTCCGAGCTGCCCCAAACTTGGTACGTATAAAGGTCTAGGTATGAGTGACGTTTCAGAACTGATGGAATGGTCACAAGACTCTCGATTTAGGGGTTATCAAATTTTTTTCTCTTTTAGAACAACTTAGGTTATAAAGTGTTATGTTTCAGGGATTAACGGCTCAAAATCCTCAAACGGCCTTCGAGCGGCCCCAAACTTGGAACGTAGCATGGTCTAGGCACGTTTGACGTGTGAGAATTGACGGAATGCTCACGAGACTCTCTGTTGTGGTGTCACCAAATTTTTTACGTTTTAGAACAAGTTAAGTTAAAAAGATTTAAGTTTTAGGGTTTAACAGCTCAAAGTCCCCAAACGATCTACAAGCTGCCCTAAACTTCGTACATAACACGGCCTGCGCACGGGTGAAGTGGGGGAACTGACAAAATGGTCACGAGACTCGCGGTTTTGGAGTTATCAAACCTTTTCCATTTTAGAGCAATTTAAGTTATAAAGTGTGATATTTCGGGGATTAACGACTTAAAATCCCCAAACGGCTTCCGAGCGTCCCCAAACTTGGTACGTAGCATAGGTGACGAGTGCAAACTAACGGAATGGTCACGGAACTCTCGATTTGAGAGTCATCAAATTTTTTTCGTTTTAAATAATTGAAGTTATAAAGTGTTATGTTTCGAAGATTAACAACTCAAAATTTCCAAACGGCTTCCGAGCTGCCCCAAACTTGGTACGTATAACGGTCTAGGTACCAGTGATGTTTCAGAACTGATGGAATGGTTACAAGACTCTCGATTTGGGGGTTATCAAATTTTTTTCTCTTTTAGAATTACTTATGTTATAAAGTGTCAGCTTTCGAGGATTAATAGCTCAAAATCTCCAAACGGCCTCCAAACAGCCTTAAACTTGCTATGTAGAACGGACTAGGCCCGAGTGATGTGTGGGAACTAACAGAATGGTCACGAGACTCTCGAATTGGAAGTTATCCAATTTTTTCCATTTTAGAAGAACTTAAGTTATAAAATGTTAATTTACAGGGACTAACGGCTCAAAATTTTCAAACGGCCTTCGAGCGGCCTTTAACTTGGTACGTAGTACGGTTTAGGCACGGGTGACGTGTGGAAATAGATAGAATGGTCACGGGACTCTCGGCTTGGGAGTTATTAAATTTTTTATGTTTTAGAACAACTTAGGTTATAAAGTGCTATGTTTCGGGGATTAACAGCTCAAAATTCTCAAACGGCCTCCAAGAGGTCCCAAACTTGGTATGTAGCACGGTCTAGGCATGTTTGACGTGTGAGAACTGACGGAATGGTTACGAGACTCTCGGTTTTGGTGTCACCAAATTTTTTTAGTTTTAGAACAAGTTAAGTTAAAAATATTTAAGTTTTAGGGTTTAATAGCTCAAAATCTCAAAACGGTCTACAAGTGACCCTAAACTTCGTACATGACACGGTCTGGGCACGAGTGAAGTGTGGGAACTTACAAAATGGTCACGGGACTCTCGGTTTTGGAGTGATTAAACTTTTTTTTTATTTTAAAGCAACTTAAGTTATAAAGTGTTATGTTTCGGGGATTAACGACTCAAAATCTCCAAACAGCCTCCGAGCATCCCCAAACTTGGTACATAACATAGGTGACGAGTGCGAACTAACGGAATGGTCATGGAACTCTTGGTTTGAGAGTCATCAAATTTTTTTCGTTTTAAATAATTTAAGTTATAAAGTGTTATGTTTTGAAGATTAACAGCTCAAAATTCCCAAACGGCCTCCGAGCTGCCCCAAACTTAGTACGTAGAACGGTCTAGGTACGAGTGGCGTGTCGGAACTGACGAAATGGTCACGAGACTCTCGATTTGGGGGTTATCAAATTTTTTCCCTTTTAGAACAACTTAAGTTATAAAGTGTCAGCTTTCAGGGATTAACGGCTCAAAATCCCAAAACGGCCTCCGAGTAGCCCTAAACTTGATATGTAGAACGGTCTATGCCCGAGTGACGTATGGGAACGGACGGAATGGTCACGAGACTCTCGATTTGGGAGTTATCAAATTTTTTCCGTTTTAGAACAACTTAAGTTATAAAATGTTAATTTTCAGGGACTAACGGCTCAAAATTCTGAAACGAACTACGAGTGGCCCTTAACTTGGTACATAGCACAGTCTAAGCACGGTTGACGTGTGAGAATAGATAGAATGGTCACGGAACTCTCGGTTTTGGTGTCACCAAATTTTTTTCGTTTTAAAATAAGTTATGCTAAAAAGATTTAAGATTCAGGGTTTAACAGTTGAAAATTCCCAAACGGTCTACAAGCAGCCCTAAATTTCGTACATAACACGGTCTAGGCATGGGTGAAGTGTGAGAACTGACAAAATGGTCATTCAACTCTCGGTTTGGAAGTTATGAAATTTTTTATATTTTAGAGCAACTTAAGTTATAAAGTGTCATGTTTCGGGGATTAACGACTCAAAATTTCCAAACGGCCTTCGGGCATCCCCAAACTTGGTACGTAACACAAGTGACGAGTGGGAACTAACAGAATGGTCACGGGACTCTCGGTTTGAGAGTTATCAATTTATTTTCATTTAAAAACAATTTAAGGTGTAAAGTGTTATGTTTTGAAGATTAACGGCTCAAAATTACCAAAAGGCCTCCGAGCTACCCCAAACTTTGTACGTAAAACGGTCTAGGTACGAATGACGTGTGGGAACTGATCGAATGATCACAGGACACTCGATTTCAGGGTTATAAAATTTTTTTCCTTTTAGAACAACTTAAGTTATAAAGTGTCAACTTTCGGGGACTAACGGCTCAAAATCCCCAAACGGCCTCCGAGTGTCCCCAAACTTGATATATAGAACAGTCTAGGCCCGAGTAACGTGTGAGAACTGACGGAATAATCACGAGACTCTCAATTTAGGAGTTATCAAATTTTTTTCGTTTTAGAACAACTTAAGTTATAAAATGTTAATTTTTAGGGACTAACAGCTCAAAATTTCCAAATGGCCTACGAGTAGCCCCTAACTTGGTACGTAGCTCGGTCTAGGCACAGCTGACGTGTTGGAACAGATAGAATGGCCATGGGACTCTTGGTTTTAGTGTCACAAAATTTTTTCCATTTTAGAACAAATTAAGTTAAAAAGATTTAAGATTCGGGGTTTAACAGCTCAAAATTCCCAAACGATCTACAAGTGGCCCTAAACTTCGTACATAACACGGTGTAGGCACAAGTGAAGTGTGGGAACTGACAAAATGGTCACTGGACTCTCGGTTTGGGAGTTATTAAAATTTTTTCATTTTAGAGCAACTTAAGTTATAAAGTGTTATGTTTCGGGGATTAACGACTCAAAATTTCCAAACAGCCTTCGGATGTCCCCTAACTTGGTACGTAACACAGTTGACGAGTGGGAACTAACGGAATGGTCACGGGACTCTCGGCTTGGGAGTTATCAAATTTTTTTTATTTTAAAACAATTTAAGTTGTAAAGTGTTATGTTTCAAAGATTAACGGCTCAAAATTACCAGACGGCCTCTGAGCAGCCCCAAACTTTGTACGTAGAACGGTCTAGGTACGAGTGACGTGTGGGAACTGACCGAATGGTAACGAGACACTCGGTTTGGGAGTTTTCAAATTTTTTTCATTTTAGAACAACATAAGTTATAAAGTGTTAAGTTTCGGGGACTAATGGCTTGAAATCCCAAAACGGCCTCCGAGCGTCCCCAAACTTGGTACGTAGCACGGTCAAGGCACAGGTGATGTATGAGAATTGACGGAATGGTCACGGGACTTTCGGTTTTGCTATTATCAAATTTTTTTCCTTTTAAAATACGTTAAGTTAAAAAGATTTAAGTTTCAGGGATTAACGGCTCAAAATCCTCAAACGGCCTACGAGCGGCCCCAAAACTTGATACGTTGCACGGTCTAGACACGAGTGACGTGTGGGAACTAACGGAATGGTCATGGGATTCTCAGTTTGAGAGGTATCATATTTTTTCCATTTTAAAACCATTTAAGTTATAAAGTGTTAAGTTTCGCGGATTAACAGCTCAAAATCCTCAAATGGCCTCCGATTTGCCTCAAACTTGGTACGGAGCACGGTTTAGGCATGAGTGACATGTGAGAATAGATAGAATGGTCACGGGACTCCTGATTTTGGAGTTATCAATTTTTTTTCATTTTAGAACAATTTAAGTTACAAAGTGTTAAGTTTCAGAAAATTAACGGCTCAAAATCCCCAAACGGCCTGCGAGCGACCCAAAACTTGGTACGTAGTATGGTCTAGGCACGGGTGACGTGCAAGAATAAACAGAATGGCCACGGGACTCTTGATTTAGGAGTTATCAAATTTTTTTCGTTTTAGAACAACTTAAGTAATAAAGTGTAAATTTTCCAGAATTAACAGTTCAAAATCCTCAAAAGGCCTACGAGGGGCCTTACACATGGTATGTAGCACGGTCTACGCACGGGTGACGTGTGGGAACTGAAGGAATGGTCACGAGACTATCGATTTGGGAGTTATCAAATTTTTTCCTTTTTAGAACAACTTAAGTTATAATGTGTTAAGTTTCGGGGATTAATGGCTAAAAATCTCCAAACGGCCTCTGAGCGGCCCCAAATTTGGTACATAGCACGGTCTCGATACATGTGACATGTGGGAGCTTTCAGAATGGTCAGGAGACTTTCGGTTTGAGAGTTATAAATTTTTTTCCAGTTTAGAACTTAAGTTATAAAGTGTTAAGTTTTGGGGATTAATGGCTGAAAATCCCCAAACGACCTTCGACCGACCCCAAACTTGATACGTTACAGGATCTAGGGACAGGTGACGTGTGGGGCCTAACGGAATGGTCACAGGACTCTCGGTTTGGGAGTATTCAAAATTTTTCCATTTTAGAACAACTAAAGTTATCAAGTGTTACGTTTCAGGGATTAATAGCTGAAAATCCCCAAACGGCTTATGAGCGGCCCTAAACTTGGTATATAGCATGGTTTAGGCACGAGTGACGTGAGGGAACTGATAGAATAGTCACGGGACTCTCGGTTTGGGAGTTATCAAATTTTTTCCGTTTCAAAACAACTTATGTTATAAAGTGCTAAGTTTCAGGGATTAACGGCTCAAAATCCCAAACAGCCTTCGAGCTACCCCAAACATGATACATAGTATGGTCAAAGCACGGGTGATGTGTGAGAACTGGTGAAATGGTCACGGGACTCTCGATTTTGGAGTTATCAAATTATTTCCATTTTAGAACAACTAAAGTTATAAAGTGTTAAGTTTTAGGAATTAAGGACTCAAAATCCCCAAAATGTCTACGAGCGGCCCCAAACTTGGAACATAGCACCTTTTACGCACGGGTGACGTGCGAAAACTAACGGAATGGTCACGGGACTCTTCGTTTGGGAGTTATCAAATTTTTTTCATTTTAGAACAACTTAAGTTATAAAGTGTTATGTTTTGGTGATTAACGGCTCAAAATCCCCAAAGGGCCTACAAACGGCTCCAAATATACTATGTAGCACGGTCTAAGCACGAGTGACGTATGGAAACTATTAGAATGGTCACGAGACACTCAGTTGCGAAGCTATCAAATATTTTCCGTTTTAGAAGAACTTAATTTATAAAGTGTTATGTTTCGGGGATTAATGGCTCAAAATTTCCAAACAGCCTCCGAGTTGCCCCACACTTTGTACGTAGCACGGTATAGGCACGACTCACGTGTAGGAACTGACGGAATGGTCACGGAAGTCCCGGTTTGGGAGTTATCAATTTTTTTTTTTTATTTTAGATCAACTTATGTTATAAAGTGTTAAGTTTTGGAGATTAACGGCTCAAAATTCCCAAACGGGCTACAAGCGGCCCCAAACTTGTAACATAGCATGGTCTCGGCACATGTGAGGTGTGGGAACTAACAGAATGGTCACGGGACTCTCGGTTTGGGAGTTATCAAATTTTTTCCATTGTAGAACAGTTTAAGTTAAAAAGTGTTCAGTATCGGGGATTAACGGCTCAAAATTTCCAAACGGCTTCCGAGTGCCCCCAAACTTGTTACGTAGCACGGGCCAGGCACGGGTGATGTGTGGGAACTGACGAATGATCACAAAACTCTCGGTCTGGGTGTTATCAATTGTTTTTCATTTTAGAAGAACTTAGGTTATAAAGCATTAAGTTTCGGGAATTAATGGCTCGAAATCCCCAAACAGCCTCCGAGCGCCCCAAACTTGGAACGTAGCATGGTTTAGGCACGAGTAACGTGTGGGAACTGACGGAATGGTCGCGGGACTCTCAGTTTTGGAGTTATCAAATTTTTTTCATTTTAAAATAAAAGTTAAAAAGATTTAAGTTTCAGGGATTAACAGCTCAAAATTCTCAAACAGCTTACAAGCAGCCCCGAACTTGGTACCTAGCACGGTGTCACGAGCTGGCAGGCCGGGCACCAGACGGTGATAATAATGCAACCTGCCATATTCATACGCAGCGGAAATGACTCATGAGGTGACTATGCACTAAGCAATAGTCCCACCAAACTCAAACACCAATGCATAAGATTATGCGATCGTCCAGGATCCATCCGTAATGCCCCGCATATATTATTAAGCTCAGACCTCCGATGCTCAAATCATAAGGCTAACCCAAGCTATAGGCGATAACAACGCCATTCTCAAATGTGCGCACACATGACAAGCAATGTGCTTAGCACTAGTCTCTCTCGAAATACAAGCCATATAGCTATGTGCAATCGGACATGCGCGTGAGCCAAGCATCACCCGTTAGGCACGACGCCTCCATCCATGAAGCTCTTAGCGCCCCGCGTCAAGGTTGTTGCCCGCAAGGATAGGCACCACCGAATAGCAACCGTTAAGCCCATAACATAATGCCAAGAGCGACACCAATGCTAGCCAAACCAAGCAGCCGTGTGCACAAGCGTGAACCCAATGCGTAAGTGCACACGAGACACACGGCATGCAAGTGTGCACACCGAGGTCCAATCCGTCATGAACATAAGCCCTAAAACGATATGAATGCGGTATAGCGGATGCGTATGTCACAACCCCATCCTTGACGCTAATGCCCAACATCTGCCCCACCAAACATAATGCCGCCCATGTAGTCCCTTGACTAGCATGAGGACTGTAGCCACGTGCCACAATTGGCCCCCAAGTCTCGCCCACTCTCTTGAGGGACTCACTTGAGTGTTGTCCCTTTCGGTAGCACCAGGAGGTGGTAGAGTCAACACCATACTCCCCCTTATAATAACATTCTGAACCATCTCCAAACTGATAGAAGGAAACATCCTACCCCCTCGAGGAGTCATAATCAATATATCTAATAAATATGAAAAATACAAATTACGAGATTGCCATGCCACTAGCCAACCATATTCAGACATGCCTCACGCCAAAGTCCCTCGCGGCCCCAGACATGCCACGAGTGGCAACCCGTGACATTCTCCATCACTTCAACCATCATCGTCCTCGATGATGCCAAAGCCCAGTGCCAACTCCTAGCACTCGCCACCACTAGTGCCAACTCCTGACACTCTCCACCACTCGAACAATCAATGCCCTCGTTGATGCCAAGTATAACGCTGAATGCGGTAGTGCTTATATGCCCCCATGATGAGTTGCCACCACTCCTCGCAGACCAACACCTCCTTGCTGATAGCCTACAAATCTGGTCTCCCCCAAATTTGCCCCCATAGCTACTCGAAGCAAAGGTTCGCCCAGACTCTCATGCTGAACTCGGCAAAGCAAAACAAGACACATTTTCCACCACATTAAGCAAACACAAACTCCTCTGAGCAATTGTCATGTACCATATTGCTCCATCCGTCGGCAACATGTACCCGAATAGGCGTTGTTCGTCGCGCACTGAAGAAAGGCGTGCGTTGACCGTCACACACCCTCGACCACTTCAAGGGGTCGCGCAGTTAAGGAAAGGCATGCGCTGACCGTCGTGCACCTTCTTCCACTTCTAGGTTCGATGCCCTCATTGACGAGCACTCCACGTGCACCCTATACAAAAGCTCTGCAACTGAACCTAGAAAAGCTCACTTGACATCAGAATTCACCCTGTGCACGACCCAAAGGTGCCCTCGCGATAACCTGTGGTTCTGTCCCACACTAGTTCCCAACTGACCGGCACTCCCACCAGATGCAAGTCCGTCTGCACTGTTGAAGTAAACACTGCCTACTGGCAAACGTTTCCAACTGTTCCCACAATGTTGCTCCATTACCTCAGTCCTTAGACCTTCACCCGAAGACAACCCATGTTGTTTCAGGGCCTCAACTCTCTAGCCTGCACCCGAAATCAGCCCACACTATTCCAGTACCTCGGCTCTTCAACCTTCACCCGAAATCAGTTTACACAACTCCAGTGCCTAATCCTCTGATCTTCACTCGAAGTCTGCCCACATATAGCTTCAATGCCTGATCCTCTAATCTTCACCTGAAGTCTGCCCACATACAGCTCCAATGTCTAATCCTCTGATCTTCACCCAAAGTCTGTCCACATGCAGCTCTAGTGTCTGATCCTCTGATCTTCACCCGAAGTCTACCCACAATGCCTCCCTCCGTCAAAGGATTTTATGTCTTGATGAACCCTTATTACACGGTGCTCTCAAGTAACGATGAACTCCTCTGAGCCACCTAGCATTCACTAGCCCACATGTATCACAACGAGGCAAGACCACCAAAAATAAGAGATAAGAACACGCTCTTCACAATGCCAACAGCCAAGCGCATAAATGAGCACAATTCACTAAGCAAGCACGAAGTCAACAAAGTAACCATGCAATAATAAAAGCAAAACTGCCAACGGTTTTGGCCAACTCAAGGGTCAAATGAAGGTAAGCAAATCCCCATAACACAAAGCAAGTTCTTCTGCACAAGCTCATATGTCGTAGAAACAACCTACCAATCCAATAAAGAAGCACTACTAGCTATGCACCAAAATCAATGATCCGATACACAGAAGCGTTTATGTACTACAAAGTCGGTCCCATGCCCATCCTTAAGAATGCCTACTGCACTGTGCACCACAACAACATTCAAAGGACTGAGCGCGCGTCCAAAACTTGTTGAAGCGGCCACTCTAAAGAAGGTACCAAAGGGGTTCAAACAGTAACCAAGTCCACTGGTAGCATAAGATTTCAACCCACATAAACTGGAAACTGCTAGCCCGACCACCAATCCATTCGTCAAAAGATGGAATGATACTCGCTCCACCGATAAACCTATAACCAACAATTTGAAGCAAACAACTCACTAGGAGAAGTCCACCACAACTGAAGGGAATGCCCACACGGATAAGAAAAGCAACACCCAATTAATGCACACCATGGATGGTTAGTGCTCTGATACCAACTGTCACGGGCTGGTAGGCCGGGCACCGCACGGTGACAGTAATGCGACCCGCCATGATTATACGCAGCAAAAATGACCCGTGAGACCACTATACACCAAGCAATAGTCCCGCTAAACTCAAACACTGAGGCATAAGATTATGCACTCGTTCAGGATCTATCCGTAATGCCCCGCATATATTATTAAGTTCGGACCTCTGATGCCCAAGTCATAAGGCCAACCCAAGCTATAGGCGATAGCAACGCCATTCTCAAATGCGCGCACACATGACAAGCAATGTGCTTAGCGTTAGTCCCTTTCGAAACACAAGCCATATAGCTATGTGCAACTGGACATCGCGTGAGCCAAGCATCACCCGTTAGGCACGACGCCTCCATCCATGAAACTCTTAGTGTTATTGCCCGCAAGGATAGGCACCACCGAATAACAACCGTTAAGCCCATAACATAGTGCCAAGAGCGACACCAATGCTAGCCAAATCAAGCAGCTGTGTGCACAAGCGGGAACCCAATGCCAAGTGCACACGAGACACACAGCATGCAAGTGTGCACACCGAGGTCCAATCCGTCATGAACATAAGCCCCGAAACGATATGAATGCGACATAGCGGGTGCGTATGTCACAACCCCATCTTCGACGCCAATGCCCAACATCTACCCCACCGGACACAATGCCACCCATGTAGCCCCTTGACTAGCATGAGGACTGCAGCCACGTGCCATAGCCAGCCCCCAAGTCTTGCCCACTCCCTTGGGGGACTCACTTGAGTGTTGTCCCTTTCGGTAGCACCGAGAGGTGGTAGAGTCAACACCATACCCTCCCTTATAATAGCATTCTGAGCCATCTCCAAACTGATAAGAGGAAACGTCCTACCCCCTCGAGGAGTCATAATCCATATATCCAATAAATATAAAAAAATACATATTACGAGATTGTCATGTCACCGACTAATCATGCTTAGACATGCCTCACGCTAAGGTCCCTCGCAACACCAGACGTGCCACGAGTGGCAACCCGTGACACACGGTCTAGCCACAAGTGAAGTGTGGGAACTGACAAAATGGTCATGGGACTCTCGGTTTGGAAGTTATCAAATTTTTTCCATTTTAGAACAACTTAAGTTATAAATTGTTATGTTTCAAGGATTAATGGCTCAAAATCTCTAAACGGCCTCTGAGCGGCCCCAAACTAGGTACGTGGCACGAGTGGTGTGTGGAAACTAACGGAATGGTCACGGAACTCTCGGTTTAGGAGTTATCAAATTTTTTTTGTTTTAGAATTACTTAAGTTATAAAGTGGCATGTTTCAGGGATTAACAGCTCAAAATCCCCAAACGATCTCTGAGCATCCTCAAACTTGGTACATAGCACGGGTGACATGTGGGAATTAACGGAATGGTCATGGGACTCTCGGTTTGGAAGTTATCAAATTTTTTTCGTTTTAGAACAACTTAAGTTATAAAGTGTTAGGTTTTAAGAATTAATGGCTCAAAATCCCTAAACGGCCTCCGAGCGACCCCAAATTTGGTACGTAGCACGGTTTAGGCGTGAGACGTGTGGGAATTGATGGAATAGTCACGGGACTATTGGTTTGGGAGTTATCAAATTTTTTCCGTTATAGAATAACTTATGTTATAAAGTGTTAAATTTCGGAGATTAACGGCTCAAAATTTCCAAAACGGTCTCCAAGCAACTCCAAACTTGGTACGTAGCACGGGCTAGGCACGAGTGATGTGGGGGAACTAACATAATGGTCACGGGACTTTCGGTTCGAGAGTTATTAAATTTTTTCCGCTTTAGAACTATTTAAGTTATAAAGTGTTAAGTTTCGGGAGTTATCAAATTTTTTCTATTTTAGAACAACTTAAGTTATAAAGTGTAAGTTTAGGGGATTAAGGGCTTAAAATCTCCAAATGGGCTATGAGCGGCTCCAAACTTGGTACGTAGCACTGTCTAGGCATGGGTGACATATGGAAACTGGTTGAATGATCATGGGACTCTTAGTTTATGAGTTATCAAATTTTTTTCATTTTAGAACAACTTAAGTTATAAAGTGTAATGCTTCGGAGATTAACGACTCAAAATTTCCAAATAGCCTCTATGCGGCCCCAAACTTGGTACGTAGCACAATCTAGGTATAGGTGATGTGTGGGAACTAACGGAACGGTCATGGGACTCTCATTTTGGAGTTATTAAATTTTTTCCATTTTAGAACAACTTAAGTTATAAAGTGTTATGTTTCGGAAATTAATGGCTTAAAATCTCCAAACGACCTCTGAGCGGCCCCAAACTTGGTACATAGCATGGTCTAGACACGGGTGTCATATGAGGTTTTCCAGAACAATCATGGGACTCCTGGTTTACGAGTTTGAGCACAAAGTTCATTTTTATTCATTGTTTTATTTTGAATTGTTGATTAAACCATTGTATATATGGTTATAGGATTTTGTAAAAATAAGTTTACTTGGTTTTGGGCTCCTAAAACTCGAGGTTGTAGAGGGACATTTTGTTAGTATAGACCCATTGTCAGAAGTGGATGGTATACCTGTGGGTCTAAATTTATATGAAATTTTTGTGGAAATGCGAGAAAACCTAATGGTCATTTAGAGAGACCGCGCAAAGGGATTGCAACTATGGGTGAATCAATTAGGCGACACGTTGCATGAAAATCTATTGATGTAAATTACAATTTTATTTCATTTGTTTTTTCGTTAATTACATTCCTATATATATTAACCATTTAACTAATTGTATTGTTTGTATTTTATTTTCACTTAGGTTTTTCTAAAGGAGTAGGTGGCTGTTTTTCATTGTTGAAATTGATGAAGTGCCCAGTCAATGAATGTTTTTTTTTATTATTTTTCTATGTATTCATGTTGGACAATAGGTTGTGTATTTTTAATTGAAAAAACTAGTTTGTATGGACAACAGATTCCTAATGTATTCATTTTGAATGTATGGATGATGTGGATTTATATTATATATATTATTTGAACTTCATTTTATAAATTTATCTTTTCGTGAATGAATATTTTATTGATTTATGCAATTATATGGTGAATGAGATATTTTTATTGATTTATGCTAGGTATACAAGAATTACAGAAAATTCATTTTAAAAAATATAAATTTAAAAATAGACAGGGTATTTGTGACGTCTAAAATATTATTTACGACGATAAATAGCTGTCACAAAAATAAGTTTTTGTAACGGCTGCCCCCGTTGCAAATAATATTCTAACTGTTCAAACACTAGCATTTGTGCCAACATTTCCTGTCTCAAATACTAGCTTTTGTGACGATTTCTCCTGTTGCAAATACTAATTTTGTTGTCGCAAACGCTAGTATTTGTGACGACCATTAGTGACGGTTTATCCCGTCGCAAAAACACTACCTAAGGCAACTACTTTTTGCGACGGCTAACGTGCTGTCACAAATAATAGAGCCGTCACAAATAATTGTCGCAAAAACCTTCTGTGATGTCCTTTTTTGTGATGGTTAATTTGTTGTTGCATGGCCGCCATAAAAGCCCTTTTGTGACGGCAGATGAAGCTTTTGCGACGGCAAGCAACCATCACGAAAAATGTGATTTTTACTAGTGTACCTAGCCCCTTATTCTGAATCAATCTCCTCTGTGTCTTATTCTCAGATGTCTAAATTACCTAAGTTACTTCTTAGTAAGATATGCCACTACTCTTCTCCCTGGATGCAATTCATCAAACGAAATGGTACTAATTTCTATTGGACAGGTTCTGCGGCAACCACAAAGAAAAGGAAGTAAAGACAGCGAACTTGACAGAGGATTAAGCTTTGCAAAAAATTGAAGTACGAGCAAGAAAAAACAAAAAACCGGAAGTACTCAAAAGCTGATGATACTCCACTAATTGAAGCAAAAATTCGTGGAAGCCAATAAAGACATACAAATGAAATATCTATGAAAAGTTATCTTCTCCACCTTTGAAGCATCTACTACAGACCACAAGGATGCCTAATAAATTTGAATTATTAATAGAGCAACATGGGTAAGGAAATAAAAAGCAATGGATGACATCGGTGCCATAAACAAAGGGATTCAAAAACAATGAATGGAATACGTGACATAAACATACGCATATAAATACATATTTTTTTTTATAAGTATAGCATATAAGTATATAACTATTTTATCTATATATACTATCTACGTTGTTACATAAAGGGAGAACGCCAAATAGGTGTTCCCCAATTTTGAAGCAGTGTCAATAATTTCATTTTCCCAAAAACCAAAAAATTTGATATGAGAGTGTTTCGTGCGGGGCACAATTAAAATTTCATAGCTCCTAAACAATTCAAAATTTAAAATTTGAGAATAAACTGTAAATAGAAAGTTAATAAACACTGAGGAGTAGAGAGCTACACTGAAAAAGATAATGACATTCAATTATATGCAATAGATAGGTAACAATTCTTTTCATAGAAGTATACAAAAAATTCATACCTACCCTTAGAAATCTTTAATAAAAAATTTCATTACTTGGGTGCCTCCACATCTAGCACATGTATATGTAGTTTATACATATAAACCACAGCCCAAATACAAAAAACAAGATTATTCTCAAATGCATTGATAAGCAAACTAGGAATTATATCATAATGGGAAGAATAGGGCAAAATAAAAGAAAATTTTGAAAAAAGTAGTTTAACCTTAAGATTGTTGACGATGCTAAATGGGGTGATTGGAAGTGTGTGTTATGATGGTCAAGGGTGACTACAGACCACAAGGGTGCCTAATAGATCTAACCTTAAGTGCTTCACCTTCGGAACCAAACATTCTTACCCTTGCCCTTGCCCAGGTTGCCCTTACCTCCCTTGTTGCTCAATTCAAACTCACAGGACCTCTCATTGTGCCCAAAAACCAAACATCAGTCGCACCTCAATGCTTCCAATCATACATTCATATTCCACCCTCACTAGAAATACATTGGCATTCGGCCTTTCAGCAGTGATTAATGAGAGTTGAGAGAGCCTAATCCAACCCTTTACTGCTTAGTAATCAAGAGAGAACTTGCTCCAACCCTTCACCGCTTCGTCATCGAGAGATAGATTGAGAGAGAGATGGAGAGAGATGTGGAGGCGTCAGTGCCCTAACAAGCTAACCCTAACAAAATGTAAATGCTAGTTTCTAAAAATTGTAAAACTTAAGTCTAAAAGTTAGGTATATAAAATATAAAATATAAAAGTGGGGAAAAGCAAGGCGGGAGGAAACTTGGTTCATTCTCACCTCCATAAATTTTTATTTTAATCTTTATTACTGCCTCTATTTTCATTTTGTATTCTCCATCTCCTCTCCAAACAAGGCGGTTTGGTCGGATCTCCACTTTTTTTTTCTGTCCACTGCCATCTCTTGTTCCATAAACAAATTTTTATTTATTTATAACTTTTTGGTCATTTTATTTTTGAATTTGAGGTAATCCTTGAAACTTCAAAAAAAAAAAAAAAAAAACACCCCAAGTAGGCCCAACTTTTAGCTTGTTGGGCTTTCAGGCGTCCAGTTTATGAAAATTCACAGCCCTTCGGCTGAAGCACAACTAATAAGCTGCATCAGGCGTTTAAGGGTTTTAGGTCGCAGAGGTCGCAGGCCAGGTCCTCCACACTCCAGCCCTCCATCTCCAGGTCCAGGTAATCTCTCTCTCGTTCTTCAAAGCTGAACCTTTGGCAGCATGGCTTCCTCACCGTTTGTGGCTTTGTCATTCTGGTCTCAGTTCCAAACGATCAGTGCTCAACCCTGTCGCCGGAAAACATTGTCCGGCGGCATCCTCCAGGCTTAAGCTCCAGCAAGTTCAGCAACTTTGTACTCTCTCTCTCTCCCCCTCTCTCTTTCTCTCTCCAGTTACTTCTAGTTCTTGTTCTCTTATAGTTCCTTTATGTTCTCTAACTTCTAAAGTTTTACACAGTGCAATTCTTCTGAACCCTGACTGCAATTTATTCCCTTCTAATTTTTTGTTTCGATATGGCACTCTGTAATTTTTTCAATGTAACTCTTTCACTGTAATAATTTTTGCTATATAGCACTATGTAATTTGACTGTGTAAAATTTTGTTTTGATTATATTTCATGAATTGTAATTTGTAAGTTCATGAGTTTTGGTTTTCCTTATTGAATTACTTGTCCAGTGAATAAGATTTCACAAAAAATTATATTGGTAATAAAAATAATTTACTTGTTGTAGAGTTTATGTTTAGCAGTTTTGGGTTTTCTTTTGGCACGGACAGAAGCATCCCATAAAGAAATTACCATCTTGATAATACATATCTCTTGCAATTCTCCAATAAAAAATTGACCCTTAATTGTCCATGGATTTACTTGTCCACCCGTGAATCAAAGACTATTTGAAAAGCTATCTGTTCTTGTATTTTTGCATATATTCTGAAATCAAATACTTGTTAAAACCCCATGTTTTGAACAACCAAAGAACTGGAAATAGGTTTTTATTCATTTGTGATTGGCTAACATTTTATTAGGGAGACAACGGACTGGAGAAACTTTTAAAATTGACTTGTGAGCTTTGACAACGTTCTATCAGATTGTGACAGTAATAAATTCACGAAATCACGAGTTGGTTTTGTGTAGTGTAGATAATCATTAATTACTCTTATCTTCAACTAGAAAAAACAGTTGTGTTCACTTGAATAATTCATTTTATGTTTTAGTACATATTTCATTTATTATTTATTATATATAATATATACATGGTGTAATTATGACATCACAGTTCGATTCCGGTTGAAACACTAACCCGTGACCTAGTCCCTTTTTCTGTTTGTTTAACAGTTTGGTTTTCAAAACATTGGTTGTAACTTCCATAACATCTCTCTCTCTCTCTCTCTCTCTCTCTGTGTGTGTGCAACCCTACTCTCTGTCGTTCGGTGTACCCTAAATCCTCTTTTTCTCCCTTTTTTTTTTCACTGGGTTTCGCCCTATCATGATTATTATATATAAATACATTCAATGTGTATATGAGTTCGTGTTTCTGTGCCTGTAATTTGCTGGGTTTAGCAGCGTAATTTGCTTAATCCCTAATGCACTATTTTTCACTGTGCAAATTCTGCGCTTGCTGAAATATAGCTATCTTGTTCAAGTTGGTGTTGGGTTTTTTGGTTATCACTTCATGCGCTGAATTTTGTTGTCATTAATAGATTGATTTTTTTATGGGGGGTATGAGGAGTCTCTTTAATTTACGTAGAAGAGTTAATTTGAAAAGATAATTGACTGAATATGTTTATGTCAATTAGAAAGAGCTTTTCAACCGAGCTTTGGCTCATAACGGCAAATGGAAAATGCTCTGTCTTTGGCACTTGTCTTTTGGTTTTACACGATAGCTGAAGTCAAATTTTCCCATGTAGGCTCTGATTTTGATGGTCTACAGATTACTTCTATAATTGTTGAAGCAATTGTGAATAAATCTGTAGCTGGGTTGTCCTCTACATAGTCACCGGAGTTTCGTAGCCGTACTGGGAACTCTTCCGGTGATGTTTCAGATTCTTAACGGGAATTCTTTGAGACCTAAGGGATAACGGGTGGGAAACTCTCTGGAAATTATTTTAAAACTTGAAAATTTTGATTTTTATACATTTTTTTCCTTAAATTCCAACTAAATATCTATTGAATTATTCATATAGGTTTCCTAAAGGTTTCTTTTAAGTCTTGTAAAAAGTGTTTTACTAAGATTTCTATTAAGCTTTCCAATCCTTCCATTTCCCCTGTAAATTTTGGCCGCATTTTCTACTTCCGTTTCCCCTATGCTGTGTTTAGAACTCGGATTTATCAAGGGACAAACAAAGGAAAATGTTTCGAAACTTTTTCTTTTTCCTTTTTTTTTCTTTTCCATCACCAAATCCTTGATCCAAAAACTACGCTAGTGTCTCCCTCTTTCTCTTTCTATTCTTGTAACTATGGCCCTCTATTGATTTTCTCGTGGGATTCTCATTATCTTTTCATGTTATGACATGTAGCTTGTTTGCTGCTTGTGCTGTTATTATAGCTGGGAGAACTTGCATAAGTGATTTTATTTTTTTGGACAAAGATGATTTAACCTGATAAATGTGTATTTACCACCGTGATTCATGAAGGAGTGGGATAGGTTCCAAGTTCTGAGGCTTGACTTACTGATTTATGATATCCTTGTAACCTAAGAGGGTGAATTGGCTTGAATTAGTTGTACCAAACGTGGTCCATGAGATTACTTTAAATTGACAATAACTCATCATGAAGAGTAGCTACTTGGAATCTTAAATTGGTTAATAAATTTAGATTACTGATGCCACAATTCTTATGTATCGGGAGTCAAAGTTTTATCCAAAAAAGAACATATCAGGAGGCTATGTTGTGTAGGATTGAATGCATATTCTTATATTTATTCTTCATTTGTATGCTAGACCTCTAAGATACAATAGGAAAGAAGCGGAAACACACTGATACCTGTAAGCACCCCATTTTTTACCGCTCAACAGTCTACACTCCGTCCAGACTTGTTTTCAAGTCACTGTGGCGTATTCCAATCGAAACTAACTCTCTAAGTCCAAATCCCGTCTATCCATCGCCTCGCGGGCCCACCAGGCCTAAATAGAGGCAAAATGACCAAAATGCCCTTAGGGGCATTGTCCTTTCCTTTCCAATTCCAAATCAGGCACGTCTTTTCGAAGGCGGTAAGACCCCTTTCCAATCCCTCTCTCGAGACAGTTTATTTCTCGAGAGAGTTCCATCCAGGCACATCTTTTTGAAGACGGTAAAACCCCTTTCCAACCCCTCTCTCGAGACAGTTTATTCCTCGAGACGGTTCCAACCCAAGCAAGTCTTCTCAGAGACGATAAGTCCCCTTTCCAATCCCTCTCTCGAGACAGTTTATTCCTCGAGACGGTTCCAAATCAGGCAAGTCTTTTCGGAGACGATAAGTCCCCTTTCCAATCCCTCTCTTGAGACAGTTTATTCCTCGAGACGGTTCCAAATCAGGCACGTCTTTTCAGAGACGATAAGTCTCCTTTCCAATCCCTCTCTCGAGACAGTTTATTCCTCAAGACGGTTCCAAATCAAGCACGTCTTTTCAGAGACGATAAGTCTCCTTTCCAATCCCTCTCTCGAGACAGTTTATTCCTCGAGACGGTTCCAAATCAAGCACGTCTTTTCGGAGACGATAAGTCCCCTTTCCAATCTCTCTCTCGAGATAGTTTATTTTTCGGGACGGTCCCAAATCAGGCACATCTTTTCGAAGACAGTAAGACCCCTTTCCAATCCCTTTCTTGAGACAGTTTATTCCTCGAGACGGTTCTAATTCAGGCACGTCTTTTTGAAGACGGTAAGTCCCCTTTCCAATCCCACTCTTGAGACAGTTTATTCCTTGAGACGGTTCCAATCCAGACACGTCTTTTCGAAGACGGTAAGTTCCCTTTCCAACCCCTCTCTCGAGACAGTTTATTCCTCGGGACGGTCCGAGTAGCGAAAATACTCGTAAATGTCACTACTGTTAGAGTAGCGAAAATACTCACAAATAGGTCGATATAGGGAATTGCCAACAAACCCGTGCGTCACGACGACCGCCGTTAGAGTGGCAGAAACACTCAAAACCTAGGTAAAGACCAGTGTCTGTTAGCCCACTTCATTGAAAAATGACCAAACTACCCTTTGGATCTTTTCCGAGACTTTCCGGTCAAGATGACCATTTTGCCCTTAGGCATCCGAATGCCTCGGGAACCGCACCGGCTCTGGGTATCAAACCAGTAACCCTTTGAGATTACTTCTTATAGTATTCTCAACCTTTCTTTACCTTTCCGGATCATTCCGAGTTAGTTCCGGCCAACTTGGTACAAAATGACCGTTTTGCTCCTGGTGGGCCGGTCTCATTTTTCAACTACACCGGCTCTGGGTATCAAACCGGTAATCTCCTGAGATTGCTTCTTATAGTATTCTCAACCTTTCCTTTATCTTTCCGGATCATTCCGAGTCAGTTCCGGCAAACCCGGTACAAAATGACCGTTTTGCCCCTAGTGGGCCGGTCTCCTTTTCTGACCACACTGGCTCTGGGTATCAAACCGGCAACCTTTGGGAACATTCTAAATAATGTTTCCAAATCCCAAGTCTTCTTCCGGGACAGTCCAAGTCTGTCCCGGCAATTTCCCGGTCCGATTGACCGTTTTGCCCCTAAAGGCCCGGTCAACCTTTCCGACCCATCTTATCCTCATTTCTCAAGTCAAATACCTCCAGGACATTATTTTAAGTGTTCCTGCTCTTTTTCGGCCTTCCAGGTCATTCTCGGCTCCTTCAAATCATTTCCGAACTTTTCGGAGGCACTCCCAGTGAAGTCAGGCTAAAAATTGCATGATAGTCACTAGTACAGGCGTCCAAATCTAGTCAAAGATACGTTGCTTGCCGATCTTAAATATTTCCTAAATGGCTGGCGCCACTAGTAGTGGCGCCAAGCCAAAAATTGGCCTGGCGCCAGTGTAAATTTTGGCCTGGCGCCACTGCAACAAGCGCCAGTGTTGTCCAACTTCTATAAATACAGAGCCTCATCCAACTTGAAAAGGGTTCGCAAACTCAACCTAAAAATCATATATTTCGATATATTGAGCTCGAGCACCTCCAAAACCCTAGCTTCCTTAGGTTTTCCAAACCCTAGCCACCATACACTAAACCCTAGCCTCCTATACACTCATATACACCCTCATACACTCCTATATTAACCTTCAACCCTCCTTTGAAGACTTGAAGAGTTGTAATCTGAAGTTTGAAGCTTGAAGATAACTCTTGAAGATTGAAGACGAAGATCAAGACGAAGACCAAAGATCGAAGACAAGCAAGACACGCAAAATAAACAAGACATATGGTAGGCTCCCTATTTAAATTTTTGCACTTCCCCCTTCTCTCTTCTCTCTCCTAACCCACTTAGGTTTTCTCTATTTTAATCCCCCATCTCTTTCCCCCCCTTTCTTTGCATGCTTGAAACAAGGGGACTCCCGGTCCATGTGTAGGATTAGACTATTGGAGAGTCACCGTGTCGGGGGCTTTCTTCTAATCTAACCAGAGACCACGTGGGTTCGGCCCCCTTGATTATGTGGTGAAGCCTTAGCCTTGTATGTTCACGACCCTAAATTTGCAATGTGCATATCATGATCTTGTATCTTCCAAAAACCGTTTTCAAAGTTGTCTTCAAAATCGTTTTCAAACTTGTTTTCAAAATTGCATCAAAATTCCCTTTTCAAAAACTTGTGTTCAAAATCACAATCCTAGGGTGATTCTAGTTTTTTCATGGCTAGGGTTGCTTTAAGAAAGTGTTATATTTAAAATGACTTTCATGGTCTATATTTTCAACCCTTGTTGTTTCAAAACCACTTTCTTAAAGTGGTTCTAGCCCTCTTATGGCTAGAATCGCTTTAGGAAAGTGAGACATTTTCATACTTTCCAAAAAACTCTTTTTTCAAAAATCTCTCTTCCTAAAAATCTTATTTTTCAACATACTTCCCAAAAACTCTTCTTTCCAAATTTGTTTTCAAAAACTGCCTCCAAAAGTCTATTTTTTCAAACTCCCTTTTTCAACTCCTTTCCAAAACGCTCTCTTCAAAGTCCACTTTCCAAAAACGTTCCCTAGGTCTTTTTCCTAGAAAAACTCTCTTCAAAAATCTTTCCAAAAACTCTCTTTCCCAAAATCTCCCTTCTAGAAATTCCCCTCTAGGATTTTCCTTCCAAAAAACTCATTTCCAAAAGCACACTTTCCAAAAACTCCTCCTCTTTAAAATCTTTTTCCAAAACTCTATCTTCAAATTCACTTTCCAAAAACTCTTCCCTAGGATTCCCTTCTAGAAAATCTTCGTTTCCAAAAATGCACTTTCCAAAAATCCTCTTTCCTTAGAGCTCAAGCCAAGCCCTAGAACTCACAATTAGGAAACCCTAATTTTCTTTCCAAAAACATGATTTTCAAACTTTGCCCCAAACCTAGGTTTCTAAAATCTCTCGTTTTCTACACCCAAACTATACACATTTCCAAAACCTCTTTTCTACGTTAAAATTCTACACTTTCAAATTTAGGGTTTCTAGAATCTCCCTTTCCAAATCCTTGCCAAATCCTATCTTCCCTTTAGAAAACTAAATCTAATTTACCCGTTTAGGAAACCAAATCCAATCCTCCGTTTTTGGAAACGAAATCAAACTTTCTCTTTTAGAAACCAAATCCAAATCTTTCCTAATTCAAGTCTTTCCTAAACTTCTCCTTTCCTAAGTCTTAAGTTTCCAAAACTTGAAAATAAAAATCTTTCCTAAATTTTAAAACTCAATTTTCACATCCTTCCTAACTCCACTCTTTCCTAATTCTACCCCTTTCCAAATTTTCGCTTTTCAAATCTAAGCTTTCAAACCTTTCTTAAACTCAAACCTTTCCTAATCTCAAGATTTTCTAAAACTCTAAAACTTTCTAAATCTTAAACTTTGTTAATTCAAAACTTTCCTCATTTCAAAACTTTTCTAATTTTAAAACTTTCTAAATCTTAAACTTTCTTAATTCAAAACTTTCCTAATTTCAAAACTTTCCTAATTCAAAACATTTCTAAATTCAATACTTTCCTATTTCAAAACCTTTCTTAATTCAAAACATTCCAAATTCAAAACTTTCCTAAGTTGAAACTTTCCTAATTTCAAAATTTTCCTAATTCAAAACATTTCTAAATTCAATACTTTCCTATTTCAAAACCTTTCTTAATTCAAAACATTCCAAATTCAAAACTTTCCTAAGTTGAAACTTTCCTAATTCAAAACATTTCTAAATTCAATACTTTCCTATTTCAAAACCTTTCTTAATTCAAAACATTCCAAATTCAAAACTTTCCTAAGTTGAAACTTTCCTAATTTCAAAATTTTCCTAATTCAAAACATTTCTAAATTCAATACTTTCCTATTTCAAAACCTTTCTTAATTCAAAACATTCCAAATTCAAAACTTTCCTAAGTTGAAACTTTCCTAATTCAAAACATTTCTAAATTCAATACTTTCCTATTTCAAAACCTTTCTTAATTCAAAATATTCCAAATTCAAAACTTTCCTAAGTTGAAACTTTCCTAATTCCAAAACTTTCCTATTTCGGAAACTTTCCTAAAGCAGAACTTTCCAAATCGAAACTTTCTTAAGACGACATTTTCCTAAATCGGATCCTAATTCAAACATTTCCTAAATCTAATCTTTCCTAATCTCCTAAACTTTCCAAGTCGAGTCAAATCTTTCCTAAGTCTAGGTTTCCTAAACCTCCATCTTTCCAAAACAAGTCTAAATCTTTCTTCCAAGTTCTATCTTTTCAAATCAAAATCCAATCTTTTCAATTCTAAAATTCTAAATTCTAATTTTCAATCTTCTATTCTAAGTTCAATCTCTCAATTTTCTAATCCAATTTCCAATTCAATCTCTTTCTTTCAAATCAATCTCTTTTCAATCGGACTCCGGTCCGAACTACGACTGACCTAATTCCTCCAAAAGGATACGTAGGCAACCCTCATGGGTGCGGTCACAACTTTTTTCAAATTTTAAATTCCTTCATATTTTTCAAAACTCAAATTCTACAATCTTTTCAAATTTTCAATCAATTTTTAAATTTTCAATTTCAAATCTCTATTTTCAATTCCCAAAATCTTCTTTCCAAATTCAAACTTCTATCTCTTCCTTTTCAAATCAAATCAAATCAAATCTCTTTTCAAATCTATTTCTAAATCAACTCTCTTCTATTGCACTTGCATATCATGCATCATGTTAGTTTCTTTTCAAACATTGTTTTTCAAAGTGGATAGGATTAAACATTAGTTAGTTAAAGACTCTTATAGGTGAATTTAGGGTAGATTGACATGTAGGTACCGAAAGGGCGGGATAGGGTGATGACTTAGTGCGTCTTCCCTACACGTAACCAACCTCCGAACTTAGATCACTGATTTCAAAGACCAATAAAGGAGTTATTTTTCAAAAAGGGCTAAATGTTTTCCAAAGGTTGCTAAACAACCTGTTTTTCTTAAAAACCTTATCTTGAAGAGATATTTTCAAAATCGTTTTCCAAAAACCCTAAGTGTAGTCTTCGGATTATTCTTAGTTTTGAGGTGACCTAATTCACCTTAATCAAGTTAGGTGACGACTCCAAATCTTTTCCAAAAGCCCTTTTTTCAAATCAATTTTTCAATTCAAACCTAGTCGCACTCATTCTTCTAGGAGGGTGAGTTCTAACGAGAGAGTATAGCATTTTTTCCGCTTGTGTGAGTATTTCCTCTAGTGCAAAAAATCTGGGCGCAATAATACCGAGGTTGCTGCCCCTACAAAGAAGGATGAAAGTGCTTTACAGAGACCTAAATGAACACTTTTGGGTTGAAAAGAGAAGATTGAAGAAAAAGAAAGTGATTCTAAAGTGTTTAGAAATAAAGAGAAGGTTTTGGTCACTTGTTCTCGCCGCAATAATTACAGGTTGAATTCTAATTGTTCACATGTTGGAAATGTCATTTCTTAGTCCACACCAGTGACATTTATGAATTTTATGATCTTCAGGTATCGGCATTTGATGTTGAATGTGGTATCAATTTTCCCACATTGTAAGAAAGAAAACAAGGTTGAATCTAAAGAAAGTAAAGGTGCAACTCTGAATGAGCTAGTTGAACTAAAGGGCTGTTCTTCTTGTCCTTTTTTTGAGGTAACTGTTTTTAACCTCTTTCTCTCTCCTTCCACCCCTCTGCTTGCTGTTTACTTGGCGGGCCCTTTGTACTTTTATGACTGATGGGTTATGAATGAATCAGCAGGAAATGCTTTGAATCAGAGATATTCATGGCATTTGATTTTGTTCTCTTTCTTAGTGTGATTGTATTTGTTTTGATGTGTTTCATTAGGTGTAGTCGTGTAGTTTCTGATATTACATTAGAGTAACTACGTGATTTTGAATGGATGTTTGGCAATTGAAACGTGTTGAAGTTATAAAAGCATAGAAATGAGTTAGAGCTTTACTTCGATATCCTGTAGCTTTTCATGGGGTTTCTTACATTTTCTTCTACGTTTTCAGTGCAGAAAACAAAAAGATTTTTATCTGTGGATGGCAAAGTGTGCCAATGGTCCATCAGTGAAGTTCTTAGTTAATGCTGGTAATTCTTTGCTCCAGTCTCAAATGATATTGTGATATGAGATTTTTATTGCTTTTAGGTCTGTGCTGTTGCTTGTTCTGCACCATTTTTCATAGCAGTTTTTCCAAATTGTGTGTATGTATTCACAAATTTTTTACCTTCTCTCTCATTAAACGCTGAGAACTGTGGCCTAATTATTCGAATTTGTTTTTTGTATCAAGTGCACACAATGGAAGAATTGAAGCTTACTGGAAATCATCTGAAAGGTTCACGGCCTATTTTGACTTTCTCAACTAATTTTGATAAAGACCCCCACTGGAAACTTTTGAAAGAGATGATCATGCAGGTATGTTGATCCTTGATTGACTCTGTGAAGTGGAACTTCTCTTTTGCATTCTTATCCCAGACCCCCCCTGGCCCCTTGTACACCGCTGAAAAAATAAAATAAAATAAAGCACTTGTTTCTTTTGCGTCATGAAATAAACTCATAGAGTACTCTTTTAGTTATATTTAGCAAATAGTGAAAGGAAATTTGGACCTAGAGAAAAGAAAATTAATGAAAAGAATTTGGATCTTATACCAAGAGGTTAGTTTGTTGAGTGATTGAATGCACTCTTCTCTTTGCAATTACACACCTTGCTCGTATATTAGTAAGAAGTTTGTTTTTTCTTTCTTTTTTTTTCCTTTTTCTTTTTGGTCCTTGGGGAGGAATTTGGAGTGGGCGTTCATTTGGTGTCTTTATGAGGTGTATAATATATAACCCTACACCTGCAAAGGGAAATGATAGGATGTAAGTCTTTGGTTTTAAGTTTTCCTGCTGATCTGACCCTATCTTTGGTCTTACACAAGTCTAAGGTCATCTTATTATAAACATTTGAGATACTCATATTCAATTTTAGTTTTAGATGTCTTGTCATGCTAGGCATCTGTACAATTGGTGCAGTGTGACTAAGCTTATGAAGCATTGCACCAGGCTTCTATGATAGAATACAAAAAAAATTAAATCTAGCATTTGGAATCCTTAATAAAATGCTCATGGCATATGGACCATATTAATGTAATTTCTTGTGAAATTAACTACTATTTTGATTCATGGGCATCCACTTTCAAAAACATTGAATATTAGCTTGACCCTTAGAAGATCATCTTGTGTGTGATTCCATGTCACCTATGTGTTCAAGGTTCTTAGCTTGATATACTAACGTTCTGTTGTATGTTTCACTGTTCTTTTCCTTTGGCCAGATATTTGGAGCTCCAAAAGATCACTGGAAATCTAAACCTTATCATGATCATATATTTGTTTTCTCAATTGTGGATGACCACATATGGTTCCGGAATTACCAGGTTGGTTGTGTGTCAGTATTGTAAACCATATTGTATTGAGTGCATTGTTAATTATGGAGGCATTCAACCCTTTATAATCCAAAATGGGCACAACCTTTGTCCCCTGCATGCATATTGTAATAATGCGACATGTTCACATGTAGTTTACATCTTCTTTGATGTTGAAAGCCATGCAAGTATTACATGCACATGTATAATTGCTTTATTTTTTTGAGAGACTTGATCGTTCATGAATTTTGATTTTTGATTTTTTTGTTTTTTGTTTTTCTTGTTGTTGTGTGTTGGGCCTGGGGGGGGGGTGGTTGGGATTCTTAACGTGAAAGTTGGAGTAATTTTCTTCGCCTTGGGAGTCATTTGAGTTGGCTTATTTAGACTTACCAGAGAAAAGAGAATTATTTGCGTAATAAGGTTGGAAAATTTTACATAGGGGGCATCTTAGGTTGACACAACCATCAACATAATCATTGTAGAACAGAATCTGTGGTTGGAGGAATTCTCTGTAGTGTTATGAAATCAACCATGACTCCTGTTTTATGGTTTGATATCATTTACTTTGTTTGGACATTGGTTTGATTTCCTGGACATTTAGGGTATCTGTTTTGTCAGTTATTGGCACAAATCTCTGCACTGCTGCCAACAACAGCCAGTGTGCAGGTTTTCACTTTACTATACTCCCCGTAAATAAATTTGAGCTCTGGTAAATTGTAGGAAGTGAGTGCTATTATATTTGCATCTTATCTGATGCCCTATCAAGATATCATACTGATTAATCACAGATTCCCTTCGTGTATTTACTGTCAAATGAGAAGTGGGTTCATTTATTTATTTTTTAGAAGTACTTCTTTCTTGTTAAATTTGTAGTTTTCATGTTGGTCTGCCATGCTTTTAAAGGGTTTGCATAGTTGAGATGAATTAGTTCTGTTGATAGAGCACCATTCTTGAATTGATGTTGCTTTTCTTCCCTTGTCAAAACAGATATCTGCCCCTCATAGTGAAGCTGATAAAGTGGACCGAGGGGGCCTGGATAAAATGACCCTTGTTGAGGTTTGCATTGATAACTCTCCTATTATTTCACATTTTACGTAATTTTAATTTATTGTAAGTTAAGTTTCTTATCGGTTTGTGAAACATGAATAGGTTGGTCCAAGATTTTGTTTGAATCCTATTAAGATATTTGGAGGCAGCTTTGGAGGCCCAACACTGTCTGAGAATCCTTTTTATGTTTCGCCTAACCAGGTAAAGGAGATTTTCATTCATCCACATTGGTTTTTAGAGGCTTCAGACTTAAAAAGTGTCATTGCTATGTTTTCCATGGATTGTTGAGTGACTTTGCCCCCAGATAGTATGACCTTGTCCAGTGACATGTTCTGTTAGGAGATACTGCTGCTTCATTTTCCTCATGTAATAGTTGAGGTATCCAACCCATTTAAGTACTCTGTAGCTGACAGATATCTAAATGGGTCCAATAAATAATTGGATTTGCTTATGGCATCAAGCTAACCAGATGCTAGAATGGTTATCTTGGTGGGATTGATACAAATTATCCGTTTGAGGATTGTTGCAACCCGCTTTGATATATCTTTCGAATCTGCATTGATCATTGGATGCTGTGATTGGTCATCTTGTCTATCTTGCCATTCATGTTCTGATAACACTTTCCCATGCTTCCAGATTCGTGCATCAGAGAAGAAGCAGAAGGCTGGTAAATATGCAAAGAAAGTTAAAGCCAAGTCAAGGAGGAAGATGCATGAGCTATCAAATCCCCTGGAGCAGGATGAGTTTGCAGATATGTGGAAGGAATGATGAATCATTCAGCCATTAATGGACCTGGTTATTCCGATTATCTTCTCTTTTCTGGTTAAAAAAAATTGGTATTCTTTTAAAATCACCTTGTATCCAACATGAGGTGAACAGTTTGGTTTGAATTGTTATAGTGCCTTTCCTAACTTCAGTTTTGGTCTTCAGTGTATTAGTATGTATTTTTCATATTGGACTATTTTTCTTCATATGATATTTTCTTTCAAACATGTTGCTAGTACTTGTCAAGAAGTTTGGTCAAGGAAGATTTAAACGGTTTGGGCAAAGAAAAAAAAATGAGCCAGTGCTTTTGTCAGGAAAATGGGAAAAATTGAAAACAAAAAACAGTGGTGATAAATATTAGGAATATTGCTGCTCTCTGTTCACTCCAGCACTCTTTAAGTGGGAATTCTGAATTTCTTTAACCATTTTTGATCTTCTCGTTATAAGCTATTCTTTTCTCCTTGCTTATCAACATCAGAAGGGTTTTTTCATATCGACCCTAAATCATGTCTCTATGTATTATGATTTGGCCAAAAACTGGTTGATCTTAGCGAAGTGAGATGAAAGCTTTGTGTTGGACTTGGATTTTGATGTTACAGGCTTTGAGTGGGAGCTGAATTTGCAGTTCGATTCTGTTCTGCTGTTTCTGCATCTAATTCTGGAAGAATCCCATTATTTGAATGGGAGTTCCGGTTTGGGACTGAATTTATGAATGCTATACCTGTTTTGCTGTTGATACTGTCAATATAAACCAGATCCATTGCATTGATTCATGTCAATTGTTACACTGATCTAGAGAGAGAGAGACTTTTATTTCATGAATGAATTATTTCCAAATCCAAACGATATATGCCCGCATAAACACAAACACATGGTGAATTGAACCTCCTCAACAACAACAAAGGCCGCTTGTTAGTTAATGGGAGTCCCACTCGGGCCAATTGGCTGCACTTCCGGTGCGAGGGATGTTGTTAACCCTAGTGTATTTGTCAACCTTGAAGTTGGCTCCACACATCGCCCCTTCGCTGTCTACCCTCGGCATTGCCTTCATATTGTTCATCGGATGCTCAAAATCATCAATTTTCCTTCACTGTGGAAGATGCAATCTGCACATATATATATATATATATATATTGTTAGACCTAAAAATATATATACACAATCCCATGAAATACACAGAATTTAGCTTTATAATCTCAGACTGGTTTGCAATTGTTAGAATTTGGGTGGTTTTGTAGGGCATGGTCTGCCCATTTGATGATGATTTATAAATCCTAGCTTGTAGTAGTATAACGACTAAAATAGCCTCTTTTTTTTTTTTCCTCGCACCTGTTGGGAAGGGAGCAAATGACTTGGCACAGCCTGCTTTTAGGACCTCCAAATCGTCAGAGAATACCCCGGAGCCATCAGCAGCAATACCCAGTACAGCTTAACTCCACCATGAGAACCCTGTATATATAGTACCCACCATAACCAAAAATCTCATAAACTAACTTACACACACACAATTAATAGCTATATATATCACATGCATACCAGTGCAGCAAAAACAGTTCCAGCCTCGCTATCGTAGACAACGAAGGCAAAGCTTCCATCCAGATCCTTCACGACCTGATCAGCTGGATAGGGTCCCCGATCACGATGTGTCTGGTAAGCTTCAATCACAAACATGGCCTCGTTGGTACTTTTTGAGAGCCCATATTGTTTGATTAGGGAGCAGAGGTTGTTCAAGCTCCCTGGGAAACGGCAATATATATCATCATGCCCACAAAACAACCTGCCAGTTTTAACCCCACCACCAAAGGCGGAGGGAAGCCAAAGGCTCCCCGGAGCTGTAGCCTAGGGAAGCCATCCCAACTACATATTTTTATGCCCAAACCCTTTAAAGATTTAAGTGTAGCCTACCCTAATTTTGTCCAGCCCACCTATTTTTTATTTCTCAGTCTAATAACTTTTATTTTTTAGCTCAGCCCAATTAATTTATTACTCAGCTCAATACTTTTGCTCAGCCCAATTTATTACAGCCCTTGAAGGTCACAGAATGTGACTGTATATTCGCCAGTTGCCGCCATCAACTAAAAAGCAAGGGGCTGAATTGGTGAAGCTGTTTGGCACTCCTCCATCGGCACCAACAAATTCCTTATAGGTACTTTGTGTTTTTAGATAAAGTAATGAAAATAATTGAGTCATATCCATATATATGAACGGTTGAACCCAATTGATAAATTTTATCTAGATGATTTCACTAAATAGGAGATACAT
>CM065384.1:10000-12500 GCA_033060915.1 Euryodendron excelsum | reverse complement strand
AGGTAGCTCAGATTTAAGGCCTTGGAGACAATTACGAATTGGGTTAGGCATATATTGTTATTGGAAAAAGAATGGCTCTTATCATTTTTCCTATGATATTGCTCGTTATGCAAAATATATATTGCTTCTTCCAAGAATATATAAATGCAAAAAATAATAAATTCAGTTTTGAAATATGGACCCTTATTTATATATATGAGTTTAGTTTTGATACATTGACAGTGTAGAATATTTCTACACAAGTAAAGCACCAGGTACAATACGTGTCTTTTAGAATTTAAGTACAAAAAAGCAAGACTCATGAATGTATGTCACATTCTAGTGCCTGTTTATATAAAAAAAATTATACACTGTCAGTACATCAAAATTAAATTATATATATATAAATTAAAATTTATATTTATATGTATATATATGTACCTAAGGACTGTTATAGTGATGCTTGCGATGTGGTTGATGTATAGAAGAACTGAAATTTCATGGCTTTGGAGACCCTTATTTTTTTTTTCTTTTCCTTTTGGTCGAAAGCAGTGTTGGGGACTGCGGAATTTCTCACGACCTGGCTATAGTGTATACACATACTACCAAAAATTTTGATCTGATTAGCATAGCCTAATCTACGTGATTAGAATCATACCTTCGAGATCTCTCTGGTTTGATCCCGAATAACAAGAATCAGCATTAAGCACGAAGCAACCGCTCGAACTTAACCTTTGGACTTCTGTTGTATTCCTCGTACATGCCTTACTCTACAGAGAGTGGGCTCGCCGCTGCTAGGATTTCTCTTCCTCACTAAAACGTGTATCTCTCAATTATGTGTAGAGTGTGTAACCCTAGCAGCTCTTAGAGTGCGTATATATATAGGCTACAACAGGGACAATAGGATTAGTATAACTAGGGCTTCCTACGCAAATAAGGACTCCTAATCCAACCAGGATTAATCCTTATTTACGTAAATTATAATTTATACCACTAACAAATTATAATTGCACTCCATGTTATACTAGAAATTATATTTTGAGCTCCATATTATTAAATGCATATTTATCTCCCCCACGTTAAGATTACAGATACCCGTCTATTAAATTAAATTACTGACAATTAAATTTAATAGACTTATTTAATTCCTTGAGACTTTTCACTTAACTTATTTGATATGCCGAATTCATAATCTACCTGTAGGGTTTGACATATTCAAAACTTCTAAGCTTCCTAAAGGGGGTATCATCAATCCCTATACAGGGACGTGAATTCTATCTATAATAAATATTCACTATATACATAATGTTATTGTCCAACTCACTGAGTTTATTAACCCACAAAGAATCCTACTCTTCTGTGAATCAAAACAATAAATACTACATGCACGTGTCTATTTATTATATTAGGATTAAGAGAATAAGCACTCATAATAATCATGAGGTATTAATTGTTTTATATAGTCAGTATAAAAACAATGACCTTAACACGGTCCTGTTCAATACACACAAAGTGTACTAGTTCTAGAAGTTGGAACTATACCGTTCCTCATAGTCAAGACAGACCTATTAAAACCTTGTACTATAGTCCTACTGATGGTGTGTTCATTTTCATCTAAGACTGTGAATGATAAAGTTATATTCCATAAGAACTGATGATCTGATCTTTCGTGTATAAGTCGTACTCTACACACCAAATCATCTACTATATAGAATAAGAGACACACATGCATAATCATTAAATAAATAACGCAATGTAAACATTTCTCACACAGATTCTCATTATAATGGAATAACTAATTTATTAATAAATATTAAAGCCATTACACAAAGCATGTCTTTTAGTATAAATTCCCAACAAGGAGAAGATGTGAAAAAAACTGCAACTGAGCCAAAATGACTCCCATTTTGTGAGACTCCAAAAGGAGGTACAATTCTAGCTGAGGGTATATTTAACTTATCTAGTTGGGTTGAGTGGTTGTGGGCTTCCCGAACTAACAAATAAGCATACTGGTTGCCTTCTTCGAAGGTGTGGCTCAATTGTCATTGTCAAAGTCGGTGCAAGAGCTCGCGACAATATCTAATAATGATTTCAGGTGGGTGGTTCGGTCTCCAAGTAACAGGAGTGTTCATAAGTTGGGTTGGGTTGGGTTGGGTTAGGTAGTTATTCACTAACCAAAATGTCAAGCTCGAATTCAAAAATTATAGAACCAATTTTTATTCGATTTAGGTTAAGGTTTAATTGAGTTCGGTCGGATTGCTTAAGGTACTGACCCACCAAGTTGGGTTCACAAACTTTGAAACTAATTTCTATTCAGTTAGGGTTCACATTGTGTTTAGGTTCAAGTTGGATCATGCGGGTTGGCTAATCGGACAAATTCTAGCAGGTAATATGAGATTTATAGTCACCGACGCATCAGACGCAATAATAATCTCGGTGGGGCGCCGAGCTCGAGTTGATTCGAAGCCACATCGAAGTCCCCACAACTCGGCTACAAAAATAATAGCAACACCTATGTAGC